>APFE031168311.1:241678-297202 GCA_000404065.3 Pinus taeda | reverse complement strand
CAGGTCTGAAAGTGAAGGAGGAGCTCATCTGGATCAGCAAGGCTGGACTGCTACAACAAGCGTTGGACCTAAGGTAAGATCGAAAACATTTGAACTCTCATAGAATAATGTGTATTTAGAAAAGGATTGCCCTTGAGTCGCCAATTTGTCATGCGGAAAGAGTTATATTTGCGGACAAATCTAACCTCCCTAGGAGTCTAAGACTCTCTAGTGACAAACAAAACCAGAGATTCTGGGTTCGATCCCCAGTGGAGTCGCCAATTTGTCATGCGGAAAGAGTTATATTTGTGGACAAATCTAACCTCCCTAGGAGTCTAAGACTCTCTAGTGACAAACAAACCAAACAAGAGCAATCCTTCTCTAAACACACATTATTCTATGAGAATCAAGTGTTTTCCGATCTTACCTTAGGTCCAACGCTTGTTGTAGCAGTCCAGCCTTGCTGATCCAGATGAGCTCCTCCTTCACTTTCAGACCTGCATACACTAACAAAGCAAACGATTACATAACATCTGAATAATCATCATAAAACAAAGCATATTCATCACATAGACCAAGGAGTACATGAAATAATTCATTAACAACAAATCATTGAGAAGAATGGACTTATTTGTATTAAATAATCAAAAAGGAACCATTACAACCTGAGCCTTGGTGTTGTGCAAGCTCCTCCCAGGGTCCAGCAAGAGATTTCCTCTACTTTGACAAGCTCACCCACTCCCACTATGGCAACAAGGGAGGATAGTGATCTCTCCTCACAAGTCAACAATGGAAGTCCTAATTCCAGCAGCATTTACCCTTTAGAATGTTCATCTTTTAACCTCCCCTCCCATGGCCCAATGCCTGTATTTATAGTATTCTAGAGGAGGTTATTCAGTTCCAACATCAATGGGATACTCCCTCTTTTGGATGGGGTAGCTCCTCTCTTGATGGGATAAGCTCCTCTATCATAGGAGTGCATGAACCATCTGGAGGCGCTCAATACACGTCAAAAACTCTTCTAGAAGGCTCTAGAAGTGACCACAAGTAACTTTTTAAAGATGAAACTTGCGCCTTTTGACCTTTACAGGGGTACGCACCCAACCTTTAGCTTACAGAGCGTACAAGTACGTAGGTACAGTGTGTTTGGAGTGCGTACATGCAGGTAAGGTAGAGATAACCTGCGTACCCAAAGATAAACATGTTTTAAAGTGACTTTCTCTCTTTTGAAGTTTGACATGAAGAGAAAAAGTTTGAGGCTTGACAAGGAGGACAACATGGCTATTTAACTGCAGATAGCCATGGTGACAAATTTCAGTGTAACAAGACAGTCTTGACTACAAGGGTCAGTGGAAATTTGTGGTACATCCCAAGGGGTTTGGGAGAGGTGTCCATCCCAAGCACACAAAGTGATGGTGGAGGGGGACAACTCAGGTGACTTAATTTGTTTCCAAATAGTAGTGTACATCACACAAGTGGATGAACCTTCATCAATAATGCATCTGGAGATGATGGCATTACAAAACTAACTGGTATATGGAAAGAAATAGGTGAAGAAAATGGGGGATGCTTTGATGTATCAACAGGGAAGAAAATAAAATGATTATCAAAAGGATCTACTACACCCAAGACAGTTAGTAGAGCTTTATTTTGGGATGGGCATGCCTGGAGGACTTCCAAACTCGACATGGTAGCAGGTGATTGCACCAAGTCGTCTACTACAATATATGTATGGGAATCTCTATTAGAAGTTGTATTATGGTGTAATGGTCCCTTTGGGATCTTAGGGATGGCCTCAACATTAGGTTCAGGGATATGTAAAGGACCATTTGGTGTTGTAAGTGGCTCAGTAGATACTTTTCTTTTGGACTCGATAGTAGATGTAGTCGAGGGCTTGTCATATTGGCGTGACCGAGTTTGGAGGTTGATATTGGAGGGGTTAACCTCATCAGAGTTCATCATAAGGATCTGGTAGTCACCAGGACCAGAGGGTTGGGGGAGATGGGTTGCATGACCTAGCTGAGGTGTAGTAGCAACAAATCCTTGATGAGGGAAAGGATTTGTGAGCACTACTAGTTGGGTTGGCGCAGGATGCTAAGGTGATTATTGACCACTAGAAACTGCTTGAGCTTCCCACATTTGACGCATCCGGGGTAAGAGGGAACACTCATGTGTATAATGTCCATGCACAATACAACATGCATAAGGCTTGTTCGTACAAATACTCGTGTTCTACTTGGGCTCGCCACCCTGTATCTGGTTGTTGGTGTTAGGCTAGTTCTCCTGGGGTTCACTAAGCTGGTTACCTTGGTTACCGTGGTTACCCTTGTTACTCTTCCCCATATTATTTTTCTTCGAATTTTTGGGATTGGTAGCACTCTACTGCATAAACAGCTGGCCCTAAGTGGGTGGTGACTGCTGGGGAAGAGGATGCATGGGAGGTTGTGGCACTAATGCTTGAGGGGCTAAAGTGCTCGACTGTGCATAAGGAGGAGCAACAGTTTCATAGACGGGTTGGGGCCCTAGAAACATGTTTCTAGCAGGAGGGGCATAAATGTTGGAGGAACTGATGCCCCCTACAAGTAGCCATAATGTTTCTAAGTATATGGCAAAGAGTGTTAAAGGGATCCAATGATACCTTTGGCGGTGTGGGTTGCCATTGGTGCATTGGCACTTCCAGGACGAGGGAGGTCTAGAATGATGGTATTGACATAACTGGATTGTGCATAAATTAGACCATGTCTCAAAGAAGTTTGGAGAGATTCTTCCTCGGTATGAGGAAAATGGGACATGACATCCTTTCCAATGGGAGATAAAAGGCTCCTAAGAAACCAATCTAGATGGACATGGTCCTCGAAATGTGGGGCACGACATGTGCCCCTCCTTCAACGCCACTCTTGAACATGGTCGGAAAGGAGAGTGGCAGGGGACTGGCGGAATGTGGTCAATAGCTCTGTACCGGTGTTGTACCAGAGAGGTAACTAGAAATATGAGAGGAACATTTTAGCAAGCATCATGAAAACGGAATGAGATGTGTAGGGCTGGTCTACATACCATTTTGTAGCGTCTCTAGTGAGCATATATTGGAAGAGATGAAAATGAATGGAGTCATCAGTTATGTTGTTGGATGAACACCACATGTGGAAGGACTGGACATGGTTGGTAGGATCCTCTCCAACATTACCCTCAAACTTTGGGATGTCCAAGGGAAGATTAGTCGGCATAGAGGGCTAAACAACATCATGGTGTATGGGGTTGTTTATCAACTAGTTAAAGTATAGTAGACTTAACCCCACCATAAAGGGGAAAATGGGGGCTGCTAGAACAGTTCCTAAGACTGTCCCACTTGATATGACCACCAGGATAGAACTAGAGCCAACACCAGGTTGGGTTCCTTCACCAACTATGGGCCCAGACATGGTGATGATATGCGATGAAGGAGGCTCGGAATCAGATGAGGGATCAGATGAACCGGGAGAAGAGTCAATGTGGGGACTCAGAGGGCTATGAACTTGAACCCGACAGGGAGGGGTAATATGCCCAAGAGAAAACTGGGGGTGAAGGCCTAATAGTCTCTGTGACAAATGCCTTGGTGGTGCAATGGTGGTAGGACACACGTGACATGGAAATGGTGAAGGGATATTAATAATATATCTTTGTCTCAATGCTGGGAGATAAATTTATTATGTTAAGTCTTGGCTTTTCGGTATAAAACAAGCGCCCTTCGCTTAAGGTCTGCTTGTTTGTGCAAGTGTATTAATTGATTACGCCCAGACCGTGTTTGTTAAAAGGAAAATCTTGCTAAAAATAAACTAACATTAATAACACAAAACAAAAAACAAAACAATTAACTAAACCCCACCCAAACTAGGTTTGAAAGCACTATACTGCTTGATGGCTAAATCAATGGGAAATACACTAAAATGGTCAAGAGATCTGAATGTTGGTATGACTAGGATCAAGTGACACAAAGCTACTGGAAAGTGTTGCAGCAACAACAAAAAAGTAGAGCGAAATATTGCTGCAAAAAGATGGGGAGATGGGTGAAACACCTAGGTAAATCGATGGGACCCTAAGGCAAATGACCAAAAAAGGTTAAATGTGAAACTATGGATGGTAACCTATCTTAACAGATCTGAAAATGCAAGGTACAACTATGGAAAATGTGGCTGAAAGCGCTGCAAAAATGCAAACTACTCACTTTGCTAAACTACTCCTAAAAAGGTGGAGGTGTACTAGAAGCCCTAGGGGAGGCTAAATTTGACTTTATTGAGTAAATCAGAGTGGTTCAAGGCCTAAGGAAGATGAGATAGAGGTCAAACAACCTAGTAGACAACTCTCTGCAAAACCTAGAAACAGATCTAAGAAAAACCCTAAAACCCAGAAATCGCAGGTACTGGCCTGTTTCTCTATAGGGATCACACGTTTTGGGCTATTTAGTGCATTCTAGCCTCCAGATCACACTTTTTGGGCCAAAACGTGTGATCTCTACTCAGTGGATCTCGCTCAGCAAATATCAGAAACATGTTGCCTTTATCACGGCTCATTCCTGTGACCTGCAGAAACAACCAAAAAACTTGCAGAAGTTGGAAATTTCTTAGATTTGGGGTTAAAAAATTAGTAGCCATTAATAGAATTGAAAAAAGGAAGAAACCCTAAGCTGAAAACCGAAGGTCACCAGGTTTCTCGATCTAAAGTATAAAAACCAAGTGGATTTTCCAATTTTGTTGTAGTGTTTTCTTCTCAATGATGTATGAAAAGGACCCACTTAAGATTGTGGGTGACAAAAAATCTCAACAATATAAATGGCTACTAAACATTGTAGACCTACAGTGACTGATAGAAACAAAACCTGCCAAAGTTTGGATCTATGTCACAATCATAGTTAAATAGCAAAAAGAAAGAGTAATAATTCTAATCATCCAATGGAAACCAAATATGTAAAGAATAATTTTATTATAACACCTATGAAAAGAACCTATAAATTTTACCAATACCCCTCTATGGAATGGGTTCTTGGCTATCCTCAAATGCCTTCAGCTTTTGTAGAGTCCCTCTCCTCTATAATGTATAAACCCAAAATATGGTGTGCGACAATGAAAATAATCAAAGCTACAATAGTGAGCGCAACAATGAAAATAATCAAAAGTGAAAGTGAATGGAAAGCCCTTCTATTTATAACAAAATATTGAGTTATCCTTGAATAATGAAAAATAATAAAATATTTTTTATCCCATTCTTGGAATAACCACTTGGAATATTTTATTATATATAGTTAGGAGCAAAAAAGTATTTAAACTTTTATTTAGAAATAATAAATAAATAAATGGTTTCTTTGTCATATCAAGGAGTTAGTTAAGGAATAATAAACAAATAACAATTTATTTAATTATTCTTAAGGGATTTAGTCAAATTTAACAAAGAATAATAATTAATTAGTGATTAATTAATTATTCTTAGAGAAAAATAAGAAAAATAATGATTTATCTATTCATTTTTCATGATTGGGTCAAATTTGACAAGCAATAATAATAAAACAATGGTTTAATTAATTATTCGTAGAAGAAAATTAAATAAATAGTGATTTATTTAATTATTCTTCATGCGTTTAACTATAAATTACTTAACAAAGGTGGTTTATTAGGTAATTTTTCACAGTGAAAGCAATTTTACTACGGTAAAATTGGCTTTACATGGTGTACTTCAATCCATCTAGTAAATTAGGCTAGACGATCATTTTTTTGGTGATAACACTTCTCATGAGATTGAATCTTGATCCTCAAATCAAACTTATCCATATTCATTGTTATCCTATTTTTCCTTAGCAGTTCTTAGGGTGCATTAAGATACCTCAAATTCCATTCGTACATGTGTTAGAAAATTATATATTACGGAGCAATGGAACACGTAAAATATATTGAATAAATATAAACACATAAAACACATAAAATAAGAGAGACACAGATATATGTGGTTCACCTAATTTGGGCTACGTCCACGGAGAAACATCCAGTACTTCTTTTTATATTATCCAACAAACTGAAGAGATACAACCTACATCAGATCTGCAGTAATTAACTCTTCACACTCACACAATCTCCTCTCCCTTTCTCACTCAACATACAGATCCACATAAACACAATAAAATTCCCTCATATATAGCGAGGGGTTTGCTTCTAGGGTAAAAAGCCCTAAATTAAACATAAATTCTACTGTTATATCTCCACCTAATGAATAGCCCACATTAACTACAAATTTACAACATTTTACAAGGTAATTTTACATCTATGTTTAGATTTGGGGGCATTGCCCCCAATCCCCTACCAGTGGGGGGCTCCTAAAGATCGTTACTGCCCCCCTAGACCCCCCTGCAGCACAAATATTACGAGTGGTGTTGCCGCCACATTATGAAGTGGGGTCCAATACAGTGATACCTCTCAATAAAGAAGATAATCTGGCTCAACGTCCAACAATATCCCACCTGGAGACTGATTATAGCAACTCCACCACTACTTGATTTGTTGGACAATGGCTCCACTTTGGACCTAGTTGTTTCTCATGTTCTTTGTCATACTTGAAGACCAATTGAAACTGAGTAGAATCTTAGTTTCTCCCTAGTTACAACTTTTGTTAACATATCTGCGGGATTCTGGCTAGTGTGTATCTTTTCCAGCTTCAACTGTCCATCTTTCAACACTGACCGTATGAAATAGTACTTGAGTTGTATATGTTTAGTCTTGGAAAGAAATGTAGAGTTCTTTGCAAGATATATGGCACTCTGGTTGTCATTGTATAACCTTCCTAACTCCTCCATCTTACCTAATCCGTCCAGAAACATTTGTAACCAAATCATTTCTTTACTAGCCTCTGTAGCAGCAACGTACTTTGCTTCCATTACTGAGAGTGCAAAAACACTTTGTAGTTTTGAAACCCAACTGACAGTTGTTCCACCTACAGTAAACACATACCCTGTTGTGCTCCTCTTGTGATCTCTATCACCCGCCATATCTGCATCAACATATCCCTGTAGAGCAATGCTTGAACCACCAAACAATAATGCTTGATTTGTGGTACTTCCCAAATACCTAAGAATCCACTTCACCACCATCCAACGTTATTTTCTTGGATTGTTCATGTACTTGCTTACAACTCCCACTACATGTGCAATATCAGGCCTTGTGCAAACCATTGCATACATTAAGCTTCTAATTGTTGATGCATATGGAACTTTAGACATATAAGCCATTTCTTCCTGAGTCTTGGGACACACCTCCTTACTTAGTTTGAAATGGATAGCCAAAGGTATACTAACTCGTTTTGCATTTTTCATATTAAATATTTTCAAAACCTTTTCTATGTACTCACTCTGAGACAATGTTAATTTTTTATTCTTCCTGTCTCTAGTTATTCTCATACCAAGGATTTGTTTTGCAGCACCCAATTCCTTCATTGCAAATGAGTTCGCCACTTTTATTTTGAGCACATTTATTTCCTACATGTTAGAACCTACAACAAGCATGTCATCTACATACAATAACAATATAATATAGTTTCCATCATTTTTCCTTTTCAGATAACCACAATGATCAGAGTGACATCTAGTATAACCTTGTTTAGACATAAACCTATCAAATTTTACATACCATAGTCTTGAAGCCTATTTTAAGCCATGCAGGCTCTTCTTCAACCTGAACACTAGTTTCTCCTTCCCTTTTACCTCATATCCTTGTGGCTACCACATATATATCTCTTCCTCCAAATCCCTCTGGAGAAAGGTTGTCTTTACATCTAACTGCTCAAGGTGAAAATCTTTAGTTGCTACTAGACTTAAAATAGTTCTGGCTAAAGTCATAAACAACAAGAGAAAATATCTCATCAAAATCTATACCCTTTTTATGTGCAAACCCCTTCACCACAAGTCTAGCTTTATACCTTTTTCTACCTCCATCTTCTTCCTTCAACCTGTAAACCCATTTATTCTACAATGTTGTTTTACTTGCAGGAAACTTGACTATGTCACAAGTCTGTTTATGTACTAAGGAGTGCATCTCTTCTTTCATTGATTTCTCCCACTTCTTTCTACTTTCTACCTGCATTGCTTCTTCATAACATTCTGGTTCACCAGAATCAGTCAACAATACATATTATAATGAAGGAGAGTATCGTTTAGGGGGTCTACTTATCTTGGTAGATCTTCTAACACCACTTTCAGGTGTTTGAGGTGCTTGTTATTATTGTGGTTATTGTTGTTGTTTTGGTTGTTGATCATTATGATTTTCAAGCACCATCACTTTTTCTGAGATCTCATCAAACACTATGTATTCTCTGTTTTCTTTTTCCTATTTATTTTCCTGCAGTTGATCCTTATACAAAACCTTTTCATTGAATATGACATCTCTTCTTGTAATGATTTTTTGTTTTTCATAATCATAAAAGCGATAATAAAAATCATTAACACCATATCCAATAAAGGTACATTTATTTGATTTTGCCTCAATCTTTGTTCTATTTTCTTTATTAATGTAGATAAAGGCTTCACAACCAAAAGCTTTTAAAAATGAGTTGTTTACATTTTTACCTGTCCATGCCTCCTCTGGAATACCACCATCCAAGGAACTTGAAGGCCCTCTATTTATTAGATAAACAACAGTATCTACAACATCTTCCCAAAATTGTAAAGGCAATATTGCATGCAATCTCATGCAGCTTGAATGCTCCATGATTGTCATGTTCATCCTTTCTAACACACCATTTTCTTGTGGTGTTCCTGGAACTGTATTCTCTCTGTGAATTCCATTCTCAGAAAAGTACCTATCAAACCCTTTGCTGCAATATTCACCTGCATTGTTTGATCTAAGACACTTCAACCTTTTTCCTGTCTCATTTTCAACTAAAGCTTTCCATTTCTTGAAAGTATCAAATACATCAAATTTATTTCGAATACAATAAATCCAGGGTTTTCTAGTTGCATCATCAATAAAAGTAACATAATAATGAGAGCCACTGATAGATGATACCTGAGCAGTTCACCATATATCTGTATGCACAAGCTCTAATTTTTCGCTCTTCTTTTCTTTCCCAACTCTAAGGAATCTGACTGTCTTTTGTTTTCCATAAACACAATTATCACAGAATTTTAAATCAACCTGCTTCAAACCTGGTAACAAATTTCTTGAGTGAATAATCTGCATCCCCTTCTCACCATGTTCCCAAGCCTATGATGCCACAATGTTGTAGCTTCTCCTGTATAGGTTAAAACATTAACAAAATTAGAAATACCATTGCATAAATACAATGGACCAACCTTTTCTCCTTTTTCTATTACCAAGGATCCTTTAGTGACCTTCCAGGTTTTATTTGTAAAAGTAGTCACACAACCTTCACCTCCCAACTTCCCTATTAAAATAAGATTTTTCATCAGATCTGGAACATGCCTTACCTCCTTCAATAGCCATTGATTTTCATTCCATTGTTTTATGAAAATTGTAACCATTCCAATGATTTTACAGGATTTATCATTACCCAGTTGAACCTGTCTAAAATATCCTTGAACATAATCATGAAAATGTTTCCTATCAAGTGTGGCATGAAATGAGGCCCATGAATCTACCACCGAGGAATCAATAATATTTTCTAATTAAAGAATCAAAGAATTTTGCAACACATCACCTGTCACATTCGCTTCATGATTGTTTTCTTGTTGCACGTCTCCTTCTTTTCCCTTCTGAGACTTGCAGTCTTTCTTCACGTGTCCTTTCTTCCTGCATTTCCAACACATTATCCCTGATCTAGATTTGGATATGCCTTTCCTTGACTTACTGCGATATCCTAGGTTATTTCCTCTTTCCATTTTTGTTCCCCTAGTCTCTTCATTCAAAGCATTACCTGATGTCTCACTGGAGCTTTTCCATCACATTTCCTTGCTAAGGATTGCACCGAGAACATCATCAAACTTTAAAGTACTAGATCTATAGACAGAGTTACTAATGCCCATAACTAAACCTTTCCAACTTTCTGGAAATGAGCATAGAAATAACAGATCCCTAACTTCAACATCAAAATTTATCCCTATAGAACTTAACTGATAGGTAACTGTATTAAATTCATTTAAATGATTAGCAACATATCCACCTTCTGAAATCCTCATATTAAATAAATTATTCATAACAAATACCTTATTTGAGGCCGATGGTTTTCATACAGTTTGGCCAATGCCAACATTAAACCCTTTGTGGTCATTTCCTTTGGAATATTAAAGGCTACCAACACCGCTAGGCAGAACCGTATTGTTCCAAGTGCCTTTCTGTCAGGAATATCCCATTCTATGTATGCCATACTCATCGACTTCTTTGTCTTTCTGCTCAATGGTAGGTACAAATCTCTCTGATACATATAATCTTCCATCTGCATCTTCCATAGCTAGTATTTTTGGCCATTAAATGTTTTGACCCTAAACCTACCATCTTCCACCATTGCTCACACTCAAACCAGAAACCCTTCTCTACTGCGAGTTTATCATCCAAATAGATCTTCAGCACTGATACCAGTTGTTAGAAAATTATATATTACAAAGCAATGGAACACATAAAATATATTGAATAAATATAAACACAGAAACACATAAAACAAGAGAGACATATATCTACATAAATTCAATACAATTCCTTCATATATAGTGAGGGGTTGCCTTTTAAACATAACTTCTACCTTCAGATATCCACCTGATGAATGACCTAGATTGAATACAAAATTACAACATTACACAAGGCAATTTTACATCTATTTTTAACTTCAAGGGCACTGCTCCCGATCCCCTGCCGGGGGGGGGGGGGCTCCTAAAGATCATTGTCTCCCCCCCTGGACCCCTCATTTAGTGGAAATACTAAGGTTGTCATTGCAGCCACATTACGAACTAGGGTCCAATGTGGTGATACTTCTGAATAAAGAAGATAATCAAGCTCCACACCTAACAACATGAAATCAACTACCGAGAATATCTTAATATTCCTCTTTATTTTAATTCACCTCGCATGTTAGGAAATGGAGCCATAGCTTGATGTTGGCACAACATCTCATTATAAACTAGATCCTTAACTTATTCTAGCACCTTAACTTCTTCAAGAGTCGATTTCATCATGTCCTCGCGTCGAGAGTGTGAGATCAACAAGGTTTGGTTCTAATTTTGTAGTTGCATATTCTTATGCTTAGATATGTCTAACTTTACTTTCAAGTATTTAATCTATTTTGATAATCGGTCTATATTTCTTTCAGTAGTAGCTGCAAAAGAAATCCTAACAGAAGATATTACTCTAGGGTTCTTTGTAGTATCCATTACTATCTCCCTTTCTGTAATGGCTGATATGGGTTTTCCTGGATTCTTGGCCAAGCATATGCAGCTTTCCTATATTTTCTTACACTGGACCTGGTAAAAAATAAACCTATAGAGATCCAATACCTATTCCTCCTCTTCCATTTTGATGCCTAATTCTTCCTCCTTTCTCCTTGTTTCTTCTTCTTTTTTCCTCCTTTGTTGTTCTTTAGCTTTATTCTTTATTTCTTCCTCTTATATTTTTCATTTTTGCTTCTTATTTACTCTTTCTCATTGCCTCTGTGTTCTTCGTCCTTATGGCCTCTTTTCATTTCCTCTCTTCCTCCTTATTTCTAATGTTCTATTTTTATTCCTACTACTTTCTCATCTCTTCCTCTTCTTGCTTTTGCTAAGCCTCTTCTTCTTCTTAATTCTTTTTGGTTTCCTCCTTATCATAATTTTTCTTCTTTTATTTTTCCTTTCTAGTTTCATTCCCTTGCTTCCACTTGAGAATAACTTCTCTTGCTTCCAAGCTCACTATTTCTTGGGTGACATGCTATAATTGCTCTTCCTCTTCAATTTTTAGAGCTTATTTCAGTTCTTTAGATGAGATAAAAAAAAAATAACCTTTTCCTTGTAGGTTTTAACCCCATACAAAAATTACCTACATATGAATTCTAAAAACATAAAATAGACAATGGCGAAAGCATAAAACGTAAAACAATTATACATAGAGATTTTCCCCTGGATCCCAAAACCAAGACTAACATTTTTATTTTTCATTACATTCCTTTCAATTTTACAATACATATATATACATCCTGAAGCATCCATAAACCCCAAACTAATAACCTTGGATTAGAGCATAATCATAGTTCCCTTGAATGGATCTAAAAAATACCATCCATCGAAAACCACCGTGCACAAAACCATGTGTGCAATCCATGCACAAAATCATAGGTAGTTATGCCCACCTAATACAAGGTCCAAAAAAAAAAATATTGGGGTGTTTCCGCCCCTATGTGACACCCCCACTATGCCCGACACAATGATGGGGGGGCTCCACCCCCCCTCTCATCCCTCGGCTTAACTATTGGGGCTAGTCATGGAAAGAATATAACACAATCTAACATTCCTCTTTCTCTTTAGTGACTAAGGCATATGCCAAACCATATTCAATTTCTTTGCAGTGTTCCATGGAAGTACCCCTCAAGTCATATCTATGGAAACTTAAGTCACCAAATCATAATCACCACAATTCTTTAAATCTTTCTTATGCCTCCTTAAAAGTTTTAACATAGTAAGCTCCAATATTTAGTAGGAAGAATGGCCAGGGAGATTTCTTGGATTTCGTCGGGGCGTTGGATAATATTGTGGTGAGTTGGTGAGCTAGTTCCTTCAACACCATTTTTTTTATAATAAATGTAGAAAGAGGAAGAGGAGTTTTATAATAAAAAAATACTCTAATTAAGTAGCATCGCCATTAGGAAATCAGTCTGTAATATCATGTAAATAAGCCCTAGCTCTATCAAACATGCATGGAGGTTTTGTCCCAAAAAGTACATTATAGAGATGAGAGATGAAATATTATGTAAATTTTCTCATACATCCCTATGTACCTCATGCTCGACAATCCTTTGAAATAGATATTGATAGGTAATTCCTCTTTAGGGCTCCACCTCAATTCTAACCCTTCAAAAATCAAAATATGAGCATATAACATCCAATAGGTAAGATGCTATGTAAAATTATAATTACTCTCCTTCTATCAGATTATTTTCTCCATAGGCATTAGATTTAATGGAGGATGCTAAAATATTTACCTAGTTAAATGTTTTCACTTTAGTGGCACATGTATTCGTCAAAGGGAGTTAGGTTTCCTAAAAGGTTTGTGTGTTTTATTTTCCATAGAGCCTACTCATCATTGAATATGACATTTAATAAAATTTTATGAGGGATTTAGTCTTATATATCCCATCTTCTCTGTCCCTAAACTTGTTTGGATATTGCCACCAAGACTTCAACAACTCCTTGGTCGATACATGAAAACTAGAAAACCACATACCACTGAAAGTCTCATGATGTTTTGGCATCTTATAATAATTTACAATGTTTGTTGCTATAAATGATACCACAAGTTCTCCCTTATCACTTTTTGTTGCACATTGCTCCTCATCTGTGTGTTGAAAAATCCAATTTATAGTTTTTGTACACGGGAAGACTCGTGGATGTGAGGAAACCTCATGTATCCAAGACTTCTTTGTAACATTGATATACACCAAAAAGTCCTCTTCCTCATGTGGGATGTATTTCTTGGAAAAAATTGATTAGATATCACCCCATGTAATATCCATTGTCTT
The DNA here is from genome assembly GCA_000404065.3 of Pinus taeda. Lineage (NCBI taxonomy): Eukaryota > Viridiplantae > Streptophyta > Pinopsida > Pinales > Pinaceae > Pinus > Pinus taeda. The sequence goes on along the minus strand of APFE031168311.1, from coordinate 283,555 downwards.
GTCAATATCGCAAGCAGTATCGCCATATATATGAAATTTAGAAGGTTATTCACAATGCCCTCTATGTTGCTTTACAGTGTTCTAGAACTTCTATCATATCTTCTTATGATAAGTAGAACCACATTTCCAAAATAAAAGGATATGCTCAAGCAATCTAGATCACCTGTACCTGACATATCGAGGATATTCATTAGTGAAACAATCTGTTAAATTATGTCAATGTTAACCACTAATTCCAAATGAAAATACAATGTCCTAGGCCATGTTTTAGGATGTTAGATCTAAGCTTGATACTCTCATTCGAAATAAGGTTTTTTCAAGTCAAAATCTCAACTTGTAAACAAATTCACAATTTTGAGTTGCAATGAGATCGAGGAGTACAAATGTGACTTGCGACCTAAGAACATGGGTAATTCTAGTATAGTCACAAATTTCATTTGCAATCTTAGTCACAAATCCTATTAGAATTTCTATTCATATGCACAAGTCACATTTTCAGAGTGTATTTTTAGTGAGGAATATAAATGTGACGTGTGATCTAAGGAAGGAGGGAGAGCAGTCTTATTCACAAGTTTAGATTCTAATTTCACTATATATTGCCTATGCAATCTGCAACTGGAAAGGTAGAGGTCACTTTTGCTAGTCCCAATTTTAGAACCTAGTGACACTAAGGCTTAAGAATGTCACTTGTGATGAAGAAGAAGGATGAATTCCATTCTATTCACTAGTCACATTTCTTAATGATAGTGGGTCTAAGTATCACTTATATTCACGATTTGTTATGGGCAAAAGAGCTTCTTCAACTTATGAATTACAAGGGTTGGAAGGAGGACATGCTAAACTTTGAAGTGATAATACAATGGATACAAATTTTCTACCAATATATCATATGCATTAAGTCCCCAAGAAAACATGATGCCCCTTAAACGCATTCACATAGCTTCAAAACCATACAAAACAATCACCAATGAATACAAATAATTAGATTATGCAATTTTAATAAGTCAAGATCCTATTCTGTCATATGATAATATAAATGGAAGGTATTTAAATGAAATTTAGGGTGAATTCAAGGTAGAAACCCTTGGTAGCATAATGGTGAGTGAAGGGTTGGGCGTATGAAAGCTAGGACTGAGATTAGAGAACGAATTCAGGCATTTTTGTAAGGATTCGGTTCATATAGTCAACAGAGGGCATGAAGAGGTATTGTTGATGGCTAGGCATAGGGACGAAAGGAATGAATATGCATTAACAGTTATATGTATGTAGGGAAAGGGAAGATGAATCAATGACATAACCTAATAAGTAATGTTGGTGAGAGAGGTGCATTACTTACCAAATAGTTGCAGTCACAAATCCTATCCAGAGGAGAGGTACGCTCATCCAGTGCTGAAGGCATAAGGATATTACATGAGAGTGAATTTTGATATATAGGTGAAGACATGTTTCAAGGAATCACAGTTTGAAAGTGTGACTTGGCCTTGTTGCATGTGATGGAGGAAATCCTAGTCACAAATCATAATTTTAGAGGGAGTTCACATGTCACTATGAACCATAAATGTGATTTACAACTTAAGAGGATGAGCTTCTTAGGGTAAGTTATAAATCACACTTCTAGAGGCTAGGGATATTAGCAGTGTAAGTTGTGATTATTACTTACAACTCTGGAAGAAAATACATGATTTAAAGCTTCAATGCTAGGCTCGCTGGGATGTAAAGGAACCATATATGGGTCTAAGGAGGAACCAAAGCTTAAGAAATATTAGGAAAATGTGAAAAGGAGTTGAGTAAAAGGGGTCTCCGAATTTTGTAATAGTTAAAATTTTGGTGGTGTTGTAGCTACTCAAAAATGCCTTAACGGAAAATTATTTCACCAATAAACGGTGGGAATACATCAATGTGCCCTATTTGTCATATCTTCTAGGTGACTCGACTACAACTCATTTATTCGTAACTAGTAAGACTTATTTGGGCATTTTGAATCTCATTGGAATTAATGGTGAGTAGTCGTGTGTTATTTAATGACATTCATTAATGATGAGTAATCCAACAATTTATTTCTGTGTTCAAAATTAGACAAATATATTCACATATATAAGAATTATGCCATTGCGTAGATATGAATGAAGTCTATATGGTTTCAATAGCTTGCAGCAGTGATCCAATAAATCAAGATTATGTTTCATATTTCAATAGCAATAGAATTTGTCCTAGCAATAAGAAGGCACAAAGGTTCCAATTTCATATTTCATCCTTTATTCATATAGCCAAGAGAAAAGAAGAAGTAGATTAGATTATTTCACTTCACAATCCATGATCTAGCATTAACATGCAAGATCGCTTAGATGCATAGCTTCTTAAAGTTTTAGGTAGGTCAAGGTATGTTTTTTTCTAATCTTTAACCATTAACTCCTTGAAAGCCAAAAGACGTGTATTTGAAAACTTTTCCATGTGTTGTTGATTTCCCAATTTTCAAATGATAGAAATCACCTTCAGTTGGGGAGATATTCATTAACATTTCTCAACTCCATATTCCATAACCTCATATGTTGTTGACCGACAAGTTTCTCCCAATTGAATGTTGTTTCTCTTTGATTCAAAGATGGATATGTTTTGAAATGATTCATATTATGAGCAAGGATCGATAGATATGAATATTAATGGGTTTTCATTTTAAATGCATTTTCAAGTATTCTCTATTGCAGCAAGAAGAATAAAAAAAGGAAAGTGTTATCACACAAGAACCAACATTTGTAATACTTTTGATTTCCACACAAGAACCAACAACGAGAGTTGCTACTTTCATATCTTTCAAAGAAAGAAGACTTTACACAATTGTAAGCTCTTGATAAAAAGAAACAATTGAAGAAGACTTTGCAAGTCCTGGAAAATATCTCAAAGTGACAAAATGGTTTAATATTTCACTCCTCAAGGCTACAGAAAATAATATGACATCAATCCGTGAGAATCAGTGCAAATCTGCATGAGGATATGCAACATCTTCAGTTGATGGGAAATGTTCGCTATCCAAAATGTCAACTTTTTCATTTGATTTTATTTCATTTTCCTTCAGTATTTACCATATTTTGCAACTCAATTATCTTACCGCATTAAGACCATTTTCATGATTCTATATGTGTTTAGAATTATTAATTTCCAAAGCATTTATTTTAATATTTTGAGTTGATTTAGGATTAATTATTAGAAAAATATCATGTTTTCACTTATATATAAAAGTTGGATGAGTTTTGTAATGTTTGTAGGCATATTTGAAAATTCAAGAAAAGTCATATTTGGCCACGAAGCATCAAATTCGAATTTTCTCTTCATACCCTTGAAGATGTGAGATCATTATTCAACCAAATTTAATGGAAAAGAATCATGGAAGTTTTGATAGTTGTCTCATATTAGAGAATTGTGAGAGGATTTGTAGAGCTAAGTATCTCCCAATTTTATGAAATTGGTTGTACTTAATAAGATAAAAGTAAATTTGATTTATTAGTTGGTTACCCTATTCTCAAATTAAATCATGTATAAATAGGAGTACTTTCTCCATTTGAGTGGAGAAGAAGGGAGAAGAAATTTAGAATTTGTAAACAAAATACTTTAAGAAATGTCTTTGTAGCTAGACTTTAATATTTTTGAGCATGCTCCAAGCCTATGTCATGTAATATATGATGATGTTCTATTTTTAAACTTCTATTGTGCTTCTTGAGCATTGGAGGGGCCCCTTTTCCAAGCATGATTACTCTTTCATTTCTTTGTTTATACACTAGATTTCAATGGCTTTCATAGAATATATTATAATCACTTTCATATATTAGATTTACATGATTTCCTAGAATAAGTTTACATGATTTACTACAATAATTTTATATGATTTCATAGAAATATATTTCAAATGTTTTCTAGATTAAATTTACAAGCTTTCATAGACTAAATTTACTTGATTTTCTAGATTAGAAATTTCCATGCTTTCATATATTAAGTTTCCATGCTTTCACAGATTAAGGTTCCATTCTTTCATAGACTAATTTTTCATGATTTCATAGATTATGTTTACATTATTTCATATATTATATTTACTTGATTTCATAGATTAAATTTTCAATACTTTCCTAGATTAATTTTTGAATGCTTTCCTAGTTTAGATTTCCATTTCTTTCCTAGATTAAAATTACCTTACATGTCAATTTAAATTTGATAGAATTAGAAAATGAATCATTTCATATATTTTGTTATGCACTTTGTAAGTTTACACACCTGGATTAACAGTTTAATGTAACAAAATTTAAAGCATAATTGAATTAATTGACACTCAACATTCCAGAAAGAGAATCAAGTAGTCCTAACAGCTCACCAGACACTACAACTATGTGACATCAATATCAAGGGAAGAACCAGAAGACTCTCATGCAATAATAATTCAAGAAAGTTAAGCCTCATACCTTTCAGAGAGAGGTGAAGAACGCAAATAATCTAGAGGCTTGGATCTTAGGGATTAAGAAGTACTATAAGTTGCAATTTTTTTTTGAGAATATCAAGGCCAAGGTGGCTATCTTTAGCCTAAAAGGAAAATTTTGATATATGGTGGGAGGATCTCAAGGACATTAATGAAATCGTAGAGAAGGAGGTATCATGGAAGAAATTTGAAAAATACTTTTGGGAGAAGTACCTATCTGAAAAATATTATCATAGCAAGGAGAAATAATTGTATGGAGACAATTTGGGATAGGTCACACCTAAGGAGTATATGAGCAGATTCATCTAAGGTATGTGCCTTATAGCAAGGATGAGAAGAATGAGATCAAAATTCATCTCAATTTATTACCATATGCATATCGTGACAAGATATATTTTGATGAACCAAAAGCATTGGAGGATGTCGTCTGGAAGGCCAAGCACTGCTATGAACAATCCAAGCATAAGACTAAGGACTAAACTGATTAGAAGAAGTAAGATAAGAGAAATTCAAGGGAAGAGAGAAAAATATCTTGAAATATAAGAAACAAGAAATGAATGGAAAATTTAATGCCTCTATCAGGAATGATTATAAGAATTAACCATGGAAATCAATAAATAGAGAAGCAGATGGGTCCAAAATAGGGCTTATGCAATGTTGCACTTGTAGAGAAATTCACCTATTGAGAAATTTCCCTCAAGAATAGCATACTAGAAAGAAGATATACAAGCAACAACTATGAATGATGTGGCCGAAAGCACACCCAAGATTTACATAGCTCTTAAAAATAGGTAGGATGATCGAGAAGTTGTGGTTGCTCAAAAAAACATTTATGGTTAAAAACTTACCAATATTAATTTTAATTGATCCATCTTCTAACTATAGATTCATCAGCCCCAAAATTGTATAAAAATGTGAAATGCGAAAGAAAATCCATGAGGAATCATGATATGTTCAACTAGCCAATGGGACAAAGAGATAGGTAACAAAATTATTGAGGCTTCTCCAATTGAAATTAGTGGTATGGCCACTACGAACAAGTTGATTTTTTTGTCATTGGGGTCTTATGAAATTCTAATTGGAATGGATTGGTTGGAATCCCACCGAAGAAAAGTTGACTACTATGATAGAGTGCTATAATGTCTCATCGATGGAGGTGAAACAATGAATTTATAAGGAATTAAAATTTGATTTCACTCAGAATGATATTAGTAATACAAGAAAATATTTGTGGTAGAAAGGGTTGTGCCATTTTTTTAATTTAGGTGTCAAAAGAAATAGAAGCTAACACAAAACATTTTGCAACGTATCCAATGTTGAAGCAATATAGTGATGTGTTCTCTAAAGAATTTCCAAGACCATCGCCAAGCAGAGGTATCGAATTCATTATTGAGTTGATCCCAAGAATTGTGCCAACAGTGAAAGCTCCTTACTAAATGAGCACCCCTAAATTGGTTGGATTAAACTTGTAGTTGAAATAAATGATGGAAAAAAGGCACATATGACCCAATGTTTCACCATGGGGAGTTCCATCCATGTTCGTAAAAACGAAAGATGGAAAATTGTGTCCTTTCATAAAATACTGGTAATTAAATAAGGCAAGAGTGAAAAAATAAGTAACCACTACTCATAATTGGTGATTCATTGGATCAACTAAAAGGGCTCATTGTATTCAACAAAATTTATTGGAGGTCCAGATACTACCAGTTCAGAATCAAGGAAGAAAACATTCACAAAAATTATTTTTGAACATTGAATGATCACTGTGAGTTTGTGGCAGTACCTTTTGGGCTGACAAACGCTCTAACAAGTTTCATGTGTCTAATGAATAAGTGCTCTTACCATACTTGGATAAATTTGTGTTGGTAATTTTCGATGATATTTTGGTATATTTAAAGGATTGAAACAAGAATGAGGAACAACTGAGATTTTGTTTACAACTACTAAGGGAGAATATGTTGTATGCAAAACTTAGAAAGTGTGAGTTTTAAAAACCCGAGTTCATTAATTGGGGCATGCCATTTCAAAGGAAGGAATTGGTGTTGATCTAGAAAAGATAAAGGCAATAGTGGAATGGCCTACTCCCTGGAATGTAACAGAGGTTAGATCATTTATGGGATTGGTTAGTTACTATCAAAGGTTCATTCATAACTTCTCTAAGATTGGACACCCCGTAATTACTTTGCAAAGAAAAGGTGTAAAATTTTAATGGGAAGTTAAATGTGAAAATAGTTTTGAACAATTGAAGAGGTTACTCACTTGTGCGGCTATCTTAAAAATAGTTAACCCAAAAAAAATGTGGTTTCCATTGATGCTTATGAGGGACTTGGTGGATTCTTGATGCAATAAGCAAATGTGGTCCACTATGAATCGAGGAATTTGAATGCTCATGGAAATAATTATGTCACCCATGACTTTGAGATGGTAGCTATATTTCATGATTTAAATATGTGGAGACACTATTTATTGGGAAGAAGCTTTGTGTTGATGACATACCATGGTGGAGTAAGATATTGTTTTGACCAGCCCAAGCTGAATGTGAGTGAAGCCATGTGGTTGGATTTAATCAATGAGTTTGATTTTGAGATTAAGAAAATAAAAGGTAAAGAGAATAAGGAAGCATATCCACTCAACAAGATTTTTAAAGAGGTTCACCTGCCAATCTTGAGCACATTCCTAGTTGACATAAAGGAAAGAATTAAAGAGGGGTTAATTAGTGATGAACATTACAAATATGTTAAGAAATGTTAGCGGAAGAAGCTAGATGGATCCATAAGCAGAAGTTACCATCTCAATTATGATGGCATATTATTGCTCAAAAACAAAAAAATATGTACCTAATGCAGTGAATTAAGGAAGCTTTTCATGGATAATTTCCATAAGGGACCTTCCTTAGGTCATCATGGTCACCAAAAAATGAGAAAACCATGACAAACATATATTATTGTCTAGGAATGAAGAAGGATATATCTGAATAAATTGTTGTGTGTTTGAAATGTGAGCAAGTGAAAATAGAATGCAGCCATCCAGATGGATTATTTCAACTAATTCCATTTCCAGAGTGGAAATGGGAACATGTATCCATAGAATTCATCACAATATTTCCCAAGATATCCAGGAAACATGACACTATCATGGTGGTCGTGGATAATTTGAGCAAGGAAGCTCATTTTATTGTTGTTAAATATACTCATAAAGCAATTGAAATATCCCATATCTTCATGAAATAGATATTCAACTTGCATGGAGCACCTAACAAGATAATACCATACAAACATTCCAAGTTCACTTCAAACTTCTGGAAGTCATTGCTTGTTGTTTGGAACCCTGTTAGATTTCATCACTACTTACCATCCTCAAACAGATTGTCAAACATAAATAGTGTAGAGGATATTAACAGACATGTTGAAGATGTATGTCATGCATCAGCTAAGGAAGTGGGAAGACTACCTTCCACTTATAGATTTTACATATAAAAATGGCTTTCATAGTCATTAGGAAGTATTCCATTTTAGGTATTATATGAAAAATTTAATACTCCTATCAACTAGGATGATCTAGTGAATAGAGTACTTATTGGACCATATTTGTTAAAAATAAATGGAATATGAAATAATTAATAAAAATAAAAATGTAAAGATAGCTTGGGTTAGATAGAACAACTGAGAGTACTAGAAAAGAATGCATAAAGATCTCCATTTAGGATAGCATGTCTACCTCCACATTAGGCCAAGGGAAATATCATTAAAAGTAGGTCCATGTGCCAACTTGGCACCCAAATATTGTGGACCATTTCATGTGTTAGAAAGAGTGTGACCTATGGCTCGTAAATTGGCCCCACCATCCACAGTCGAATCACACAATGTTTTCCATGTTTTTATCTGAAGAAGTATATTCATGATACTTATCATATTGTTTACCATGGAAAATTGTATTGGCTAATATTTGCAAGTCGGATAGTTTTCGAGTTTTTTCCAAAAAAATGATTCGCCAATTTCGATTTGTTTTTAAAATGATTAGCCCACATTTTATAGTATAAAATTATTTTATCTTAAAAATCTCCAAAAATTGATATAGACTAATATAAAATCATTATAAATATAAATATTTTTACAAAAGTATTACCAAACATTTTATAATTTTCATATTAGGGAATGGTGAGATTCGTTAAGGTTTCTAAACTTTAAGATAAACTTCCATCCTTAAAATTTTCCTTGTTGTTGACTTATCTATGATACAAGTGAAAATCAATAGAGAGTTCCAACCAAAACACTATTTATCCTAGATCAGAGGAAAACAATGCCTTGTAATTGAATAATGGAGTAGGTTAAGATGCAATGGAAACATTTTGGACCCAATGAAGCCATCTAGTAGATGTCTAACCAAAAAATGGTGTTGTACCCATATTTTGTTTTTTTGAATAAGTGTATGTAAAAGTTTTTTTATGTTAGATCCTATTGAAGCATAAAAAATCATTGCAAAAACATGGGGGGAAACCATATGTTTGGGGACTTGAATACCATCCCTTATCCATTTGGAATAGTGGCTCTAAATGGATATAATGGGACTAGTTTCCCAATAAAAATGCGATGGAATGTATAGAGTGTTTATGACCAAAAACTAAGTGATAGATGGGGTGGTTTATAAACTAGAATACATGTATATTAATCTATCTATTACCTTGGGTTTACATATGTTTATGTGATCTAGAATATTTGTCCTTGATCTATGATAATAAACATTGATCAAACACTTTCAGAAATGAAAAGATTTTAAGATAATTATTTTGATTAAATAGTTAATAAAAATAATTGATGAAACACATATCGCATCAAATAACATTCATAAATTGCTCATATATGTATTAAGGATCACAATTATATCATGTTCAGAAGTGAATTAATACAAAAATGGATTAGAAGAGATACATCTAATAAACAACATAAAGCGAAATGACTATCAATTCATAAACAAAAAACAAATATAAAATGATAAAAGTACCTGATGTATATGACAGTGCTCATGAAAGAAATAGTTTCATCCAGTATTTCTCAGTAAGATGGTTTCAAAAGTGCAAAATGTAAGCTTCCAAGCCTTCTCTACAAAAATTCAGGACCCTGATCTGGTCATTCTACTCAGACAAACTTCAAAATTTTAGTAGTGGAAGCTTCCAAAATTTTTCTTTATAAAGTTTGGGGACCCCTTCTTTCTAAACATGAAAGGGTTTATGTAATAAAAATAAAGTATAAAAATAGACATTACATGAAAATTATGAGGAGGTTAAAACAACTCTCCTTAAAATAAGTGACAAAAATATAGAAATAGAAATTGTTGAAATGACAAGCTCAAGAATCCAATTTTGTTTATTCTTTCATTTGTTGCATGATGATGGCATCCCGCCTTTGTCGAAAGTGTCCTCCCGTCGTTTTCGAAATATCCTGCTGATATGACTGTCGTCCTGCAAACCTTTATGTTGACTTTATTGCCACGGTACTGGTTTCGATATGTGGGTTTAGGGTTGTGACCTGCGTTACCGGGTGGTAACCTACATCCGCCGGTTCATCACTATATCTTCCCGCGTCCTTTTGTCAACCCGTCCATTATCATTATGCACTTTCCGTTGTTCGGCTCCAGCTCTGCTCCGTGGGTTCCGTTCTCTGTGGTTTTTGGTGTTCAACCTGGTTCTGTTATGCGTATCCTGGCACTGTAACGTTATGGAGTAGGCTTTAAGTGTTCTCAGAAAGAGACCCTCGGCTTTGTACAGTTCCTAGTTTGCTTTCTGTTCATTTTGGTAGGGATTACTATATGTTCCGGGCTATTTCTGTCGCTTAACCACTGGAATCACTCTGTTACAGGTTACCATTCAAGTTTACGTGCTTTGCCCTCTCCATAAGGTAAGCTCAGGTTCTTTTTGAACTGTTTTAGCTTTTCTCTTTCCAATTCTAATGTTTTCCGCCACGGTTCTTCAGGTTTTCATGGTGGCTTGTTCTCGAAGCTCGGTCACTTCGATACCAGGTAACACTTCACTACAATTTTCTTCAGTATTGTAGTTAGCTGTGGACATACGCCTGTGTTTTTACCCTAACTTGCGTTTCTTTGGACTGTAGGTGACTCGGCTCTGTTGAATAGACGCGGCTCGGTGGTCTTGGTTAACTCGGCCTTCACTGTATCTGCTCGCCTGCATTAAACGGGTAGTGTTATCCACATTCACATGTCTTTTATAGGTTCTGTAGGGTTCTGTCGGCCCTTGTAGGCTACGGTTATCGCCTGTGCGATGAGATTTTTGTTGGGTTGTCTCCTTTAGATGTAGTAGCTCTCTGTGGCCGTGCACTGGTTCCTTATTTCCAGTTTTTCCGCCTTGCAATGTAATTATTTTTACAGTTGGTCTTTCGTTCTGAGGTTTTGACCTCTGGTTGTACTAAACCCTTCTTGGTATGACGTTACCCAGCCATTTGATGACCTGGGTTGTCGTGGTTTTTGGAAACCCTTCTCTGTACTGATTATTTTGGATAATAAAAACGCTCGTCGTGATATGGCTGTGCCAATTTCTCAAATGCTGTTACTTGTATCTTGCTGTTCGAATGTTAAATTGTAATTCTTGGTTCTGCTCTTAGATTCTGGTTTGGTTTGGTTATAATGTGCGGGTTTGTTTTAGAAGCTCTAAACAATAAGCAAGGGTTTGTACAATCTTATGAAATGTTACAGTATTTGGATTTACTCTGCTACGGCACTTAAATTTCTGGTTAATTAATCGAGGGTTCTTGTGGAATACCTGTGAATGCTTCTATTCGTGCGTACCAACTTCTGTTCCTTGTGTATGATAATGTCTTGCTTGTCAACGTCCGCTACTATGCATTCGTCTGGTGTTGACCTGTGTGTATGCGTCCTTGGGTGTGTTCTATCGGATAGTATGTCGACTGTCACGCCTGCTCCACTTGTGAATCGTATCTGTCTTTTATATCAAATACGATTGGATTGTACAGTAACTTATATTATGATGCAAGAAAAATAGACTATTACAGTGATGATTAAAAGAATGAATCGATCATAGAAAATCTATTTTGAAAAGGACAATCTATTTGAAATAACTGTAGTTTTCTTTTTGTTTCTTTTCTTCAGAGAGAGGAACCTCTTACAATCATATCCTGCTATCTTTAAACTCAAAGAATCTAACTGTTCTTTCTCAGTTGAACTGTCCCAACAGATTTGGGCAACTGTTTCTTTTCTAACTGTGTAAAACTAACATAATGCTTTTAAGGAAAATTAATTTAACTAACAGTTATGTTTCTGTTTCTAATTCCCAAATAAAGGCAGAATCAGTGTATGAACTAATTTAACCGAATCCTATCAGCATATAAAAAAAAAGTAAATAAAACCAGTAAATGAAATGAAATAACCGACAAGGCTTTGACACCTGTCCAGTTATACGTAGTGACTGTTTGTTCTGTTTCTCTCTGAGACTGCCAGCCTCATTCTGCCTCCTCAGAGCTGGATGCTCCTGCATCAGGCTCCCGGGGTGACAAAAAGTCATGGCTCCGTTCCATGAGGTCGTCAACAGAGTAGCCCGTCTTTTGTATTTGTGTCTCATTAAGCCACGAACTGTCCTCTATTGGACGGTTCTTCCACTTTACCAAATACCGCAAATACTCCTTCCTGCGTGTGCGCTTGGCTACCTGTGTGTCCAGAATTACCTCAATCTCGACGAGTGGTGCCATCGGCATCTGTCTCGTCCATGAATTTCCCTCCAATTTGGTGTCCCGCGGTGGCTCTGCTACTGCATCATCTGCTGAACCTGCAACATAAGGGAACAGATCTGCCACATTGAAAATAGGGGAAATACCAATCCCTGGTGGCAACTGTATCTCATAAGCGTTCGCAGAAAACTTGCGAATGATCTTGCAGGGCCCAATCTTCTTAAACTTGAGCTTGTTGTACTCTCGCTTTGGAAATCGTTCCTTGCGTAAGTACGCAAGTACTTCATCCCCGACATTAAATTGAACTTCCCTGCGTTTTGCATCAGCTCGCTGCTTGTACCTTTGACTGCTGCCCTGTAGTTTCTGCTTAACCTGTTCGTGCAGTTTGCTCATAGCTTGGGCAAAATCCTCTCCATCAGCGCTCCGTTTTTCTAGTTTCCCCAAATCTCGTAACTCGTGAACTCCTCGCGGATGCATGCCGTACAGTATTTGGAATGGACTGTAACCTATGCTACGGTTAGGGGAATCGTTGTATGTGAATTCCGCCTATGCCAGTACACGATCCCAAGTCCAGGAATTTTCACCTGTTAGATTTCTGAGCAAATTCCCCAGACTCTGGTTCACTACCTTCGTCTGTTCGTCCGTCTGCGGATGATAAGCGGAGTTGAACTGCAACTGAGTATCTAACTTTTTCCACAGGGTTCTCCAGAAATGACCTGTAAACTTGACATCCCTGTCAGAGATAATGGTTCGTGGAAGTCCATGTAACCGCACAATCTCTGTAAAGAAAAGGTGTGCTATGTAAGTAGTGTCGTTGGTTTTCCTGCACGGTACAAAGTGTGCCATCTTCGAAAATCGGTCGACTACAACCATCACTGAATCAAAGCTGCTTTGTGTTTTTGGTAAACCCAGCACAAAATCCATGCTGACCGAATCCCAAGGTCGACTAGGAATGGGCAATGGCATATAAAGTCCAGTGTTCTGACTGTGACCTTTTGCCAATTGACAAATTTTACACCTAGCCACATACCTCTGCACATCTCGCTGCAACTTAGGCCAAAAATAGAAATGCTGTACCTGAGCAACGGTCTTGTCAATTCCAAAGTGTCCTGCTAGGCCTCCACTGTGTTTTTCCTGTATGATATTTTCCTGCATGGAACAATTGGGAATGCATAACTGCCCTCCTTTGAACAACAATCCTTCCTGTAAGTTATAATCTAGCCACTTGCTTTCGTTTCGTAACAGCGGGTTCTGGCAAGCCTCATAGGCTTCCATAAACTTGGTGTCAGTCGGATACAGCTCTTTCAAGTGTTCAAATCCTAAGATCTGCATTGCGCTCTCCTGTAACAGTAATGTTCTTCTACTAAGCGCATCTGCTACCTTATTTGATTGCCCACTAATGTGCTTTAGTACAAACGTGAAACTTTGCAGGTACTCAACCCAAGCTGCATGCTTGTGGTTTAATTTATGCTGCTGCATAATGTACTATAACGCAGAATTGTCAGAAAATAAAACAAATTCGTTACCCAATAGATAATGTCGCCAGTGCTTCAAAGCCTACACAATGGCGTAAAATTCCTTGTCATAGGTCGAGTAATTTTGTCTGCTCTCATTTAGCTTTTCGCTGAAATAAGCAACTGGTCTGTCCTCCTGGCTAAGGACTGCTCCAATGGCTGTACCACTGGCGTCGCAACGAACTTGGAAAAGTTTGTTGAAATCAGGCAGTCTCAACATAGGTCTTTCAGTAATCTTCTTCTTCAAGATCTGAAAATTGTTTTCTGCTGCTTCAGTCCAGTGAAATGGCTGATTCATTTTCTTGATTGTATCCAACATTGGTGCGCAAATCTCACTGAAATTTCTGATGAACTTCCTGTAAAAACTGGCAAGTCCATGGAAACTTCGAACTTCAAACAAACTCCTCGGAGAAGGCCAGCTAACTATAGCTGCTACCTTTTCTGGATCCATTTTTAATTCATTCTCCGCAATAACGAAACCCAGATATATTAGTTCCCGTTGAAAAAAGGTACATTTCTTCAAGTTAATTAACAGCTTGTTTTGCTGTAATTTTCTCAACACACTCTACAAATGCCTGAAATGCTCCTCTTTAGTCTTACTAAAAATCAGAATATCGTCCAAGTAAACTATAACAAACTTACCATTAAACTCTTTCAGCACTTCATTCATCAGACGCATGAATGTGCTGGGAGCGTAGCTCAAACCAAACGGCATCACCAGCCATTCGTATAAGCCCTCATTTGTCTTAAAAGCGGTTTTCCATTCATCCCCCTCACGAATCCGGATCTGGTGATATCCACTCTTCAAATCAATCTTTGAAAAGTAAGTCTCTCCACTCAGACAATCCATCATATCGTCCATCCTTGGTAAGGGAAACCTGTACCTAACAGTAATTTTGTTAATCGCCCTGGAATCCGTACACATTCTCCACTCTCCTCCTTTCTTTGGAGCCAAAACAGTAGGTACTGCACATGGGCTCATGCTCTCCCGAATCAAACCTTTGTCCAACAACTCTTGGACCTGTTTCCTAATCTCTTCATGGTCCTTGGGACTCATGTGGTAAGCTGCTTTATTTGGCAGACTTGCCCCTAGTATAAATTCAATGCAGTGACTAATACCCCTCCTAGGTGGCAACTCATCTGGAAGATCATCCACCACAATGTCTCCAAAATCCTGCAGCAACCTCTGAACTTCCTCTGGTAAATCTGAAACCTGTGTGTGGAGTACCACTGCTCTTGGTCTCCTTATGACAGCAAAATTTATCTTGCTGTCCTCAATCTGCTTTATGAATTCTTTCCCACCTAACAGCAGTGCTTTCACTCCACTAGCTTCTGCCGTCGTTTCCTCTTTGATGGGTACAAGCGTATGCTTGATCCCGTCTTTCACAAATTTGTAGCAGTTAGTTTTCCCATCATGAACTGCACTTCTGTCAAACTGCCAAGGTCGTCCTAACAGCAAATGACATACATCCATTGGCATGACATCACAAAGAATCTTGTCCTTATACTTCCCAATCTGGAACTCTACCTCACACTGTTCATCAACTAACAGTTGATGCCCCTTCTGCAACCACGATACTTTGTAGGGAGTGGGATGTTTCAGCTTCTTCAATCCCAGCTTCTCCACCATCTCCACAGCTACCAAATTATCAGTACTCCCACTGTCAATGATCACCTTACAGCACTTACCTCGTGACTTGCAAACAGTGTGAAACAAAGCTTTTCGCTGATCTGGCTCTGCAACTTCCTTTGCTGGCTTTAACAACACCTTATTCAATACTAAGGCTTCACCTATCTCAGGTGTGTTCTCCGCTTCTTGAGGTGTCTCCTCTACATCCTCTGGCTGAGCAACATAGGTGCCTCTCCCACCTGCTGGTTCACCCTCAGGACAGTCATATGACTTATGTCCCATTTTATGACAACGATAACATTGGACAGTTCCCCTGCCTCGACCGAATCCTCGTCCTCTCTGAGTTGGTCGTCCTTCCCTGTTGCTGTTGTCCTTATTAGTTGTACCAGCAGATTTGGAACTGCTGCCCTCTTCATTTGGACTTGCACCTCTACCTCTACCATAAACTTTGCCTTTTCCTCTGCCAGAACCACCTCCTCTCCTGGTGTTCTGTTTCCTGTTTATCTTCTCCTCTGCCTTCAGTGCAAACTGATAGGCTTCATCCAGTGTTTGTGGTGAAAGAATACCAATTTCTTCTAAAATCTCCCCTCTCAAGCCATTTACAAATCTGGTTGTTTTCTCTAAGGTATCTTCCACATACCCTGCTCGCAGATTCAATTTATAGAATTCCTCTGTAAACTCTCTAACAGTCATTCCCCTTTGTTTCAGGTTCTGTACCTGCCTGTACAACATAATCTGATAGTCTTTCGGTAGGAACTTCTCTTTCAGCTTTGCTTCCATCCTGGCCCACTTCTTGATTGGCTGTTTGCCTAATCTCCTTCTTTCTGCCTGAACGCTGTCCCACCATAAGGACGCATGTCCTTTCAGCTTGGTGGCGGCAAACCTTACTTGTTTGTCTTCGCTGGTCTCCTCAAACTCAAAGAATTTATTCACTTCACTTAGCCAATCTAACAACACATCTATCGATAAGCTTCCATCATAGGTAGGCAACTCATGCTTTGGCTTATGACTGGACAGCCAAACTGACTTTAATAATCTCAGTTCCGGTGTTATTCCCTCAAACTCATCCTCCTCTGGTTCAACTGCCTCTTCATCACTGTTATCTGCTGGGTTTCTTCTTCCTCCAGCCTCTATCACTACCAATCTCTCACGCAAAACTCTTATCTCCTCTCGCAATCCACCATCTACTGGCCTGTGGACTACTCTTCCTCTTCCTCTTCCTCTTCCTCTTGATCTTCCTCTTGCCTCACCTTCACCTTCTACCTGTTCCATTAGTTCTAACTCAAAAACTAGCTCTGATACCACTTATGATGGCGTCCCGCCTTTCTCGAAAGTGTCCTCCCGTCGTTCTCGAAATATCCTGCTGATATGACTGTCGTCCTGCAAACCTTTATGTTGACTTTATTGCCACGGTACTGGTTTCGATATGTGGGTTTAGGGTTGTGACTTGCGTTACCGGGTGGTAACCTACATCCACCAGTTCATCACTATATCTTCCCGCGTCCTTTTGTCAACCCGTCCATTATCATTATGCACTTTCCGTTGTTCGGCTCCATCTCTGCTCCGTGGGTTCCGTCCTCTGTGGTTTTTGGTGTTCAACCTGGTTCTGTTATGTGTCTCCTGGCACTGTAACGTTATGGAGGTAGGCTTTAAGTGTTCTCAGAAAGAGACCCTCGCCTCTGTACAGTTCCTAGTTTGCTTTCTGTTCATTTTGGTAGGGATTATTATATGTTCCGGGCTATTTCTGTCGCTTAACCACTAGAATCACTCTGTTACAGGTTACCATTCAAGTTTACGTGCTTTGCCCTCTCCATAAGGTAAGCTCAGGTTCTTTTTGAACTGTTTTAGCTTTTCTCTTTCCAATTCTAATGTTTTCTGCCACGGTTCTTCAGGCTTTCATGGTGGCTTGTTCTCGAAGCTCGGTCACTTCGATACCAGGTAACACTTCACTGCAATTTTCTTCAGTATTGTAGTTAGCTGTGGACATACGCCTGTGTTTTTACCCTAACTTGCATTTCTTTGGACTGTAGGTGACTCGGCTCTGTTGAATAGACGCGGCTCGGTGGTCTTGGTTAACTCGGCCTTCACTGTATCTGCTCGCCTGCATTAAACGGGTAGTGTTCTCCACATTCACATGTCTTTTATAGGTTCTGTAGGGTTCTGTCAGCCCTTGTAGGCTACGGTTATCGCCTGTGCGATGAGATTTTTGTTGGGTTGTCTCCTTTAGACGTAGTAGCTCTCTGTGGCCGTGCACTGGTTCCTTATTTCCAGTTTTTCCGCCTTGCAATGTAATTATTTTTACAGTTGGTCTTTCGTTCTGAGGTTTTGACCTCTGGTTGTACTAAACCCTTCTTGGTATGCCGTTACCCAACCATTTGATGACCTGGGTTGTCATGGTTTTTGGAAACCCTTCTTTGTACTGATTATTTTGGATAATAAAAACGCTCGTCGTGATATGGCTGTGCCAATTTCTCAAATGTTGTTACTTGTATCTTGCTGTTCGAATGTTAAATTGTAATTCTTGGTTCTGCTCTTAGATTCTAGTTTGGTTTGGTTATAATGTGCGGGTTTGTTAGAAGCTCTAAACAATAAGCAAGGGTTTGTACAATCTTATGAAATGCTACAGTATTTGGATTTACTCTGCTACGGCACTTAACTTTCTGGTTAATTAATCGAGGGTTCTTGTGGAATACCTGTGAATGCTTCTATTCGTGCGTACCAACTTCTGTTCCTTGTGTATGATAATGTCTTGCTTGTCAACGTCCGCTACTATGCATTCGTCTGGTGTTGACCTGTGTGTATGCATCCTTGGGTGTGTTCTATCGGACAGTATGTCGACTGTCACGCCTGCTCCACTTGTGAATCGTATCTGTCTTTTATATCAAATACGATTGGATTGTACAGTAACTTATATTATGATGCAAGAAAAATAGACTATTACAGTGATGATTAAAAGAATGAATCGATCATAGAAAATCTATTTTGAAAAGGACAATCTATTTGAAATGACTGTAGTTTTCTTTTTGTTTCTTTTCGTCAGAGAGAGGAACCTCTTACAATCATATCATGCTATCTTTAAACTCAAAGAATCTAACTGTTCTTTCTCAGTTGAACTGTCCCAATAGATTTGGGCAACTGTTTCTTTTCTAACTGTCTAAAACTAACATAATGCTTTTAAGGAAAATTAATTTAACTAATAGTTATGTTTCTGTTTCTAATTCCCAAATAAAGGCAGAATCAGTGTATGAACTAATTTAACCGAATCCTATCAGCATATAAAAAAAAAGTAAATAAAACCAGTAAATGAAATGAAATAACCGACAAGGCTTTGACACCTGTCCAGTTATACGTAGTGACTGTTTGTTCTGTTTCTCTCTGAGACTGCCAGCCTCATTCTGCCTCCTCAGAGCTGGATGCTCCTGCATCACATGAGCTCGTAAATATCCATCATTGGCTTAACTTTAGGAGGCTAACCTGTCCTCATGTTTATATGTCCTATTTATAATGCATATGAAAGCGTAGGTAGCATATGGGTGGATGAGTCAGCAAGGCAGTGTAGCATTAGCCATTGACTATGTGGCTTCACAAGATATTTCTAATGCACTTCCCAGTCGAGTTTGGTCAACTTTTTAAATGATTCTTCATTTGCTTTTGAAGTTTCTTACCATTTCGTTTCTAGTACTTTGATATTAGGAAGACTACCAGGTGGGCATTCTTGAATCATGTTAGCATTGTGAATGTTATCATTGATAGTTTCTGTTGTTCCTTAAGAAACCAATTTCCTGGCTATGTAGAAATTGTTCTTAAGACATTAATGTTTATAATTATTGTCACTTGTTTGTCACTTAATTGTTTGTTGTATTATCAAATGGACCTGAAGGACTTGGTTTTAAACCCTCAATAATTAGGTGACATGAAAATCTCAGAATGGCATTTGATTTTTGAATATAAATGATGAATGAAGAAAGCTTGAATAAGTCATAGACAATATGTTGTTTTACAAAAGATCTACTATATGTGACACTTGGAGAAGTTAAAGATAATATGTTGTCTTACACAGAAACTACTATCTGTAACTTAGAAGAATTGCAGAGGTAGGAACTTCAAGTATAGGAGCGCTCTTTTAAGGGATTTTAACTTCATTTACCTAAGAAAATAAAGACCTTTAGCTTCAATACCATACTAAAAGGAAGAAAATATTTGATAACACATAACAGAGAAGTCACAAAATCATACCCAACAATGTGTGGAAAACTTTTGATTCTTTCATTAATCAACATTTTTATCAAGAATACAGTGGCCTAGTCTCTAGGTTCTCCAGAGTTCCAACTCTTTCTCCGTAAATTTTCCTCTTTTTATACATTATGAGATAGTTGGTAATCACCAAAATTGTCAAATTTCTTAACTATCTACTAACTGTCTAAAGTAAAAATCACTACAAAATATTACATTAGAGGGTAAAAGAAACCTCATTCTCAAGAAAATAAAATAACAAGAAGTAATAGAATTTACAAAACTGATGATGATTGTTCACTTTTCAAATCTGTGGCTTGGTTGTTGATGAAGTTTCTCTGTAGATGCTTTGATAATGAATAAATTTTTTTAACACAACAAACTGTATTTTAACAAAACTCTGCGCGTGGACTTGGGCCCACGTATGTATCTATAGTGTTCTAATTGGAGGAAACACAAAGAAACCCGACCAATCACCATTTCCTTTGGAATTTTAGTGGTTCGTCTCTAACTTCAGTTATTTTGCTAAAACAACGAAATCGGTTGATTTACGCGAAATATGGCAAACCTTCGATTACCACAGAACTCAAAAAGAATTAAAACTATGGTTCATAAAATTATAATGTCTACCTGAGTTGTGCGAGATCACCATCCGATCACCCATTCAATGGACAGTTTGATCCCTCGAAACTCAATGAAACTTTAAACTTGTTGAAGAAAACCTTATTGCATCCATTTTTTCAACGACCCTTTGACTCCCGTACGGACCTGATAAGAAATAAAACTGCCAGTTAATGATTTATCGGGTCCAATTTTAAAATAAAACCTGATTACGTTTCGACGCGATATTCATCAAATCTCTTCCCTTTTGATGGATGGTTGCGATTGATCCAGATTTCAACAGATTAAACTGCATTTCATACACCATCGCGTCTAATTTCTGAAATAAAATTCATTCTAGTTACCCACGCGATTGCCATCGGATCTGTTGCCTTGCAAGCGAATGGCTCGGATCTTCTCACAAGTTTCTGACATTCAAAAGCCCTCAATCAAATAGAATAAGTTATTTCTTTCAACTTTCTAGTTGTCCCTTTATTTCCGCTACAACATAATATTTGAATTTTAATTTTTTGTAATAAAACGGAAAATAAAATTAAAAGGACAATGGATGCTACAACAGTTTCAATGATGTTATTTGCAGCATCGATTCCTCTGGAGACTGCTCTTTCTTCTTGTTTCAATTGAATGTCCCAATCAGTAAAGAGGATTTCCTTGTGATATTCCTCTATTCTAGGAAGATTTATTGCTCTGCCTTCTGGAGTATCTTGCCATGTTATAAATCCCGAGATTTATCATGAATGTCATTGAAAGTCACTGCCAGATTGGATGATTGATTCATCAGTGAATCACTTGTAACAGAGTGTTGCCTTGATAACAGACTATTTAGCTCTAATGATTATTTTCTAAAGTCTTCAACTTTAGGATTTTCCTTCAACTAATCAAGTGAAAATTGGAGTTGTTGCATTTGCACATCCTTAGTATCGGTATAGCCTGATATTGGAGCTTTAATTGATCAAAGATCTATTGGAGTTGAGACATTTGTGTCTTCATTTGATGGTCAATATTTTGTCTTTCTTCTACCAACTACTACTTTAACTGTTGAATTCTCTCTTCTTTTTCTCTAACTAGTTGTCAAACCTCTGTGTCTTTGTCAATTTTAGTAGATGCATATGCACCTGAAAACTGTGAAAACTTTGTCAAATTATATGAAGAATCAATTTGTGTATCCTTCCATACTATATCCCTAGGTATATCACTAGAAATCACTGCTGATGATGGTTTTGTTCTTCTCCTTTTCCTCTATTTTTCACCACATCCTGATGTTTGGGATTGTATATATTCCACTTTAAGGACTACTAAAGATGAAGGGAATGCCAGTATGATCTCAACTTTCTCTATAGTGACAGGTTTATTAGTAGCCCTATTTTGTAAATGAGCTATGTCCAACGTTCTGGGGTGTGCTAAATGTTTTCTCCATTTCAATATTTCCTACCTCTTACTGTCCTTTAAGTTATTGATCTAATTTTTTCCAGGCTTCATTGAGCTGATTCTTGAAGGGAGTTTCATCAATATGTACTTTCGTGGATTTGTCTTCCACTTCAATATCCTTGGAAACTTATTTTGATTTCTATTTAGAATTCTTTTATGAACTCTTCTTTGAATTCTCCTCTGAATTCAACTTTGAGCCATGTTCTAACTCCTGCTGTGAATTCAACTTTTAACCTTGTTCCAAGAATTTTTCTGACTCTTGCTCTGAGCCCTATTATGAATCCTACTCTTCTTGCATAATACTTTGAGGGATCCTCAACAGATCCAAAGGGACATTTTGTAGTCTTCTTTCTCTATATTCTTGGAATTGGGCTACCATTATTGGATTTCATTTCAATGTAGCCAAATGTTCCACCTGTGAAAATAGTTCAACAGATTCGAATAGGTCATCATATTCATCATCTTCATGATTAAATTATTTAATTTTCACTTGGGCAATGAAATTTTGTGCAACTTTGTTAGGGTCAAATTGTTTGCCAAGAATGGTAGCAAGGTTCTGTTGTGCCCTACAACAACCCCCCATTTCATACCATTATTATCAACTTAGTCTTACTCAAAAAAGGTCTGAAAAAAAAATAAAAACATTATAAAAAACCTTTTTCATAAACCAATTAAAGGTCTTATGTATATATATATGATTAATCTTTTATCATTGCGATAAAGCGATCGCAAGATCGCATATCACAATGACAAAGGAGGCATAACTTAAAGACCCATTGGTTTTCTCCGATGCGAAATAGGCTATCGGATATCGGCAATAATAAGTTGGCGTAATAAAATTCCTTTTCGCTCCGATGCGATGCGATATCGCTATTGGCGATCGGCGATTTACCATGCATGCTTTTAAAGTTCCCAGTTAATACTCCCGACGAGATGCGATGTCACTATCGGCGATCGGGGATTCCAAATGCAACCAATGTAACAATTTAAGATTTCCCCAACGCCCGATTGCGATAAGTCCAAAAGAGCGAATTTCAAAAAATCTTAAAGCAGAGTTATTACGATTAATTCGTATTAAAAACCTTATCTTCCGAATATCCATTCATCTGCACTCAACCGCCAAAACATCTAAGGCACGCTTAAAACAAATCATTCGGCCAATAATCGAAATGATGGGCATTTAAAGGATTGACAGGTCTTAACGGCCATTTAATGAAACAGTAAGCCTAAAAAATTTTTCACAGATTGTATCCGAGGCCACCTTAAGTTAATCATTCATCATGCATTGATCGATATATATCTCGTTCATATTCGGTTTGCGTTATCAATTTTCTGTGTTACGTTCATTATCACTCCTGTGCAGAACTCTTCCGAAGTAACGAATTCAAGCAGAATGGGGAAGAAGTCTAAGAAAACTGTAATCGCTTCCACTTCGTCGGCCATAGGACAACTCATCGTTGATCCAGGAACTAAAAAGAAGGGATTGATATCGGATACTACATGTCTAGGACTTGGCAAAACTACTTGGCAAGGTACTTATAATTTGATTGAAGCCGAAGAACCAGTGATGACAGTAGTACAAGCCTCAGTAGATAGTTCTCGAAAATCTGATGCCACTCTAAAAGACTTAGCCAACTCTTTCCTTCATGGGATAGCGGCTCAGGAACAAATTCTCCCATATACGGATGTAGTGAGATGGGCAATTCAGGAAATCCCAATCACAGACAGAACCTTCAGCACTAGAGATGGGAGAATCTTCGGTTCATTTCAAGCTGAGGATTTGAGGCAAATGTATCGTTTACCTGTGCCAGAGAAGAAGTACAACATGGCATTTCTAGAGAAATTCCGAGATGAGAACGAGACTGAACCCGAACCCATTCGGGAATGGAGGCAAAATCCGGCAAAACACAAGCATGAATCTTCGGGTAAGTACTCGGTTGATTCTCTATGCTCTCCTTATTGCTATGTTGGGATAATGATGTGTAGGTTGTGGGGGTTACATGATTCCGCTAATTTTACTATAGAAATGGTTCCCTTGATGGAAGCGGCATGTAATGGTGAAATAATGGATTGGGAAACTATACTGTCTGATAAGCTAGCAACCGCAGTTCTTGATTTTAGAACCAAATCCCACGTCATTGAAAGGCTTATTCCCCCATTCTACTATAGCGCTTATATGCTAGACATCCTGTGTTTTAAATCTGAATTTCCTGTGCTCAGATGGAGGTGGACTTCGCAAGACCCCACGCCCATTCACATATACCATCAGAAGTTGTGGAAAACCTACTACAAGCACCATTTATACCAAATCTGCAACGACTTTATCTTGCCCATTCATCATTCTATCTTTAATAAGACTACACCTAAGATTTCCTACCAAGCAGGGATTGATTTAACATCAATAGGAAGTTGGTTCGGGGTGGAAAATTTTACTTATATCAGAATTTTCGGCAGTCAAGCCAAACCTCACGTTCTTCCTTTGTACATACCTGATAAACGGTTGGACAGGGAGATAGCCTATCAGATTATCTCCAATGGAGTTACACAAACTCTAAAGAAGAATAAGAAGCAGGTCTGGCCCTCTTTTCCCCTGAGATGTTGTATCTACAATCTACATGATTTCAAACATGCAAAAAAAGAATCTGAAAAAATAAAGTCATTAACTCTGGAAACTCTCCCTAGTAGGCGATTTGATCCACGCAAAGTGGCCTATAATGCACTTGAACAGGCCAAATTGACCAAGTTCGAGCATAAAGAAGATAGGTTCGAGGACTTGTTCTCATCAGCCGAGTCAATGTACCAAGTTAGATCGCTGGCTATAATTGAATACAAAGATGAAGGATTAGTTGAATTCAACAGACTTAGAGAACAGAGGTTGCAAACTCTGCCTCTAGATCTGTTAGCGACAACCCCAACAACAGAATCAAGCGAGCCTGAGCAACGACTTATTAAGGAACCTCCTGTTACATCAAGGGAATAGGAAGAAGTGCATGAGAAAAGACAAGAGGAGACCCAGGAGAAAGAGCAGGAACAGAGCAGCATAAATGTGAATGAAAATACTCAAATTGACCTGAAATTGCTCCAGGAATGGCAGCAATTCAATTCAATTATCGGTAATCTTGAGTGCTCTAAAGATGACGAGACATCAAAAGAGGTTAATACACAGGAGGCAACTTCAAAATAGGTTTCAGGTGAAACCAACGTCCTACCCGGTTCAAAAGAAGTAGAAATAATCCCAAAGGATCCTTCCGACCAGGTTATTTTGCAGATAGAAGAAATTCCTCCCTTAGATGTCTTCTATAGCCCAAGACATAAAGTTGTGGTGAAAGGACAGAGGAAGACGAGAAGGACTGATCAACCTTCTTTATTCCCAAAACAAACAGTGACGGGCAATGCGCTTTGGAAAGAGGAATTTGACCCCACTGATGATTTAAAAAAACTATCACAATCTGTTGGAGCCTATTCGGCGGCGACAATAGACAAGGCATCAGAGGTGAGCAGTTTATTGAAGACAAAAGACCAGGAGATCTTTTCATTACAAGCACAACTATCAGAAGCACAGCAAAAGGCGGAGCAGACAGAACAACAATTGGTAGTACAACAACAAGTAAATAACCAATTGGCTAAACAATTGCAGGAAGAGAAACAGAGGATTGATGACAGCGCAGTTCAAAAGCAGAAACAACTATCTGAGGCATTGGTGCAACTAAAAGCATCGAATGAACAAATGCTGAAGTCAAAAGATGAGCAGATTGCTCAGTTATCAGCCCAGCTAGAGAAAACAAAGAAGCTTCCACAAATAGATGAATTCAAAGTAGAGGCATTACAGATAAACAAGGGATTGATAAATCAGATAAAGCTTCTATGTCAGCAAATCGCCCAAGCGGAACCATTATGCGATTTAACTACATCAATAAGTGAGAAATCGGAAAAAGCTAGAATAGACTTGGATCAAGCCGAAGAAACATTGACCAATTTTCTTGAATGGCGAGATACCGATCAGGGACAGGCGGATAATTTACCAAGGATTTTAGAATCGCATAAAGAGATATTATTTACAGAATGGTTGTCTCAGTTAATGAAGGCAGAAAGAGCAATTTCAAGATGCAAATCAACCACTAGTAATTTGGTTGAATTGGTTAATAATACTCTTTACTTGTCTAACATGATCTCTCAATGTACTCCAGGAAAATTGACAGTAGCTAAAATATTGGAGCAGTCATGTTACCCGGAACTAGAGAAAAATGGAAGGTTAATCGCAGGAATTAACAGTTTGACATGGGATGCCTATTGGTTCTTTTTAGTCAAACCACACAGCCAGAGAGCCGCCCTCAAATGCCTTACAGATACAATTGAGTATATCATTCTCGATATTCAGTATGCCACCTATACCGCCTAACTCAATTCTCGCCTCAACAGACCACTCGAAGTGGAGCCAATGCTTGTGATAAGTCAGCTCAGGTTTAAAGGCAAACAGCCTGAATGATGATTCATGCCGTCGACTGCCATATCGCTGCAAAGGAGATATTTATAATCAATTGATACCAATTAAGTAGGATTTTAGTTTCATAGATATTTAGCTTAGTTTAGTATATATAGACCCTTTCATGTATTTAGAAAGGGTCGTAAAGTTTTGTATATGACTTAAACCCTGAAGTTGCACTATTGTACTTCAGGGATATTCTTTTACAAAACTAAACCAATCATTCTGATTTTTGACAAAGAAGCTTTTATGCGAATGTGCACTACTGTCTTTGTTTGAAAGTATTTCTGCGTTGGAAGAAGAATTTCAAATAGCGATTGATATTGGGAGTGATTAGCAGCTCATATGGTACTATTATCTATGTCTGAACTCATTATTTTTATATGAATTGTCATTTGATCGCTCTTGCTATTATCGGATATATATATGTGTTTTAACAGCATTCTTTATTCATTCCACTATTGGATGTGTACAGTGTGCTTTTCTTCTAATCATGTATGCATCGATGATATAAATGATAAGTGTAGCAATATTGTGTTAATCACTTTGTTTAACTATTTAAATGAAGTAATCTTTGAATGAATAAATATCTATGTCTATTTGATAGAGTCATCTATATGCTTGTCGATAGACAAAGATCATCAAACGCTACATTTCCAAAGAATAATTGTTCCCGGGATTAGTATTAGTTCTTTTATTTTTGTTGATAGATTAAGTTATTCGCCTATCATTAGATTAGATAATCAATCGCTCATCCACCCCTTTTATTCATTATTGGGAAACTAGTCCCATTATATCCAGTCGGAGCCACCATCCCAAAAGAAAAGGAGTTATATTAAGGTCTGGACTGGGTGGTTATCCCCCAATGTTGATACAATGATTTTCGAGGCATCAACAGGTTCAAACATGTAATATTATCAATTTCAAACATAACATGCTTTAAATAATGTATATCATAAACACCACATTGGAAGGGGAATGAAGGCCAAATTATTTATTGGCTTCCTTGAGGGTCTTTTTCAGTCCATCCCCTACAGTTTGATAGGAAATCTCCCTAGTCAGTAGTTTATCTGGGACATACAATGGGAGAATATTAAGAGGTGCTAGATTTCCTTAGACTCTAACATAGGTAAAAATATCATCTCCAAACCACCTACCTATTGGTATGAAATCAATTTTGGCCTCATCAGACAATCTTGCGGCTCTTTTGTCAAAAATGGCTTGGTGAATGGGTAGCATAAGTCCTTGGAAAATTTTATATAAATGGTTGTGGAAATTAGATTCCCACAAGGTTTTTTAATATATATGGATGGCAGTGGAACCTTGAATAGTCCATTTCCATCCCATTGTTGGGAAACTGGTAGTGAAGTGGATAGCATCCACGATATATGCACTCATAAAAAATGGTGGAACTACTCTAGTAGTAACATACCGGTGTTGCCTAAACTATCAGATTTCGAAGGCAATGTTATTGGAAAGGATAGCTCCCCAATCCATTATATAATAATTGATTGTTGCCCCAATAAGAATAACCCACTCAACTGAGAATGTTTTATCCAACCAGCTCACAAAATAGAAGAAAAGATAGAGAAACAACTTCAAAATCAACCTCTTCAAGGGGGAAACCTCCTTTACATTACATAGATGAACAATTCTTAGATGATACAAATGACAAGACATCATTTCTATATATAGGAGTCTAAGGGGTAACAATATAGTCAAGTCGACATAACAATAGTAATGTAAGGTCACAACAATATCAATAGTGGGCTTCTATGGGGCACAATAATAACAATATGGGGACAACATGGGCACAACAATAATTATAAGGGGCTACAATGACAATAATAATAAGGGAATACACTAGTATTATAGGTGCCTAACATTCCCCTCTCCTTCAGAAAAGTGTTGTCCTCAACACTTGAGTAGTTTTGGATGCTTTTGTATAAAATTCTCATCCTCCCACGTGGAATATTCAGTAGGTAAGTTCTTCCACTTGATGAGATACTCTGAAATTGATCGATTTCATAGTTGTCAAGTTCTTGTTTATGTGATTGCTTCAGGTTCCAAGATGATTTTTCCTTCCTTGTCAAGTTTTGGAAATATTTTTTGAACTGGGAGCTTGTCACCTATAACCTCATTTAATCATGAAACATGGAAAATTGGGTGCACTCAGGAAGCTATAGGAAGCTCCAATTTGTATGCCATAGTACCAATCTTTTACAACACCTTGTACATAACATAATACTTTGGTGATAATTTATTATCCTTCTTAGCTTGCTCGAGGGACATTTGTTTCTATGGTTGTAGTTGTAGAAATACCCAGTCACCTCAATCAAAACTTCTTTTTTTGTGATGTTGATTTTCCTATTGTTTCATTCTATTTTGTGCCAAGGTGAGGTTATCCTTTAAGAGTTGGATAACTTATTGTTGATGCTCAATGTGATATTCCACTGCTTGAACCATATAATTTTCTCTTAAATATGATGTGATGGACGATGGATGATATCCATAAAGTGCCATAAATGGGATCATTTTTGCTTCAGTATGGAAGGAAGTGTTATACCACCATTCAACCAGAGACAACCATTTGACCCATTGTGTCTATTATTAGATACAAAGCAACAAATATATCCTTCCAAAAATTTGTTCACTATCTCAGTTTTCCCATGAGATTGAGGATGATACGATGAGTTATGAGCTAACTGAGTACCTAGACAAGAAAATAATTTTGTCCAAAAATTTCCACTGAAAATGGGATCTCTATCGCCTACAATAATCTTTGGGTTTCCATGTAGCTTTTGAATCATTTCCATAAATGCAATAGCAACTATACTAGCTTTAAAGGGATGAGATAATGCACAAAAGTGTGCATACTTGGTAATTCTATCAACTACTACCCTGATGACATGTTTTCCTTCAGACTTGGGTAAACCTATGATAAAATCCATTGAAACCTCCTCCCAATGTTGAATTGTAATGGACAAAGGTTGTAATAGACTTGGGGTCTTAATTCTTTCATATTTATTTTGTTGGAAAACAAAAAATTCCGCCACACAATTTTGAATATCATATTTTAGGCCATCCCAAAAAAATTCCTTCTTAACCCTGTGTTAAGTTTTTAAAAATCCTTAGTGCCCTCCTAAGGGAGAGTTGTGAAATTCCATAAGAATCTTTTGTTTGAGTTGGGAATTCTTATAGAGGTATATGCGTTCTTTGTACCATAACGAATCCTTTTGCCAGCTAAATATATCATATGTAATAGGGTCTTACTTTAACTTTTTAATGAGTGCCCACACTTCTTCATCATTCTTCCATTCATCCCTTGGTTCATTTATCCAAACTGGTTAGATAATAGAAATGAAGCAAAGCAATGCTTCCACATCCTCATCCTTTCTTGAGAGTGATTCTCCTGCAACATGTTTCTTCCCTTTTTTGTAGATGATTTCAAATTCATAACCCAACATCTTTGTGACCCATTTTTTCTACTCTTTTGAAGATAATATTTGTTCTAAAAATTATTTAAGACTATCATGACCTGTTTTTACCTTGAAGTGTCTTACCATTAGGTAAGGTCACCATTTCTTAAGTGCATGGAGTATTGCCAACATTTCCTTATCATAAATAGCTTTGTGTAAATATTTTCCTTTGATTGGATCAATTTCAAAAGAAATGGGTCTTTTTTATTGCATTAAAACAACACCAATTCCATTTCTTGAGGCATCACATTCCACAATAAAGGTTGTTGTGAAGTTTGACATAGTTAAGACTAGTGCTTGGCACATTGCCTCTTTAAGATGTTCAAAGACTTTTGTTGCTTCTGGAGTCCAAGAAAATGCATCTTTCTTCAGTAATGTTGTTAGAGGTGATATTATTCTCCCATAATTCTTAACAAACTTGTGATAATACCTTGTCAACCCGAGAAATCCTCACAAATTCTTTATGGATGTGGAGATTTTCCATTCCTTAATGGCTTTATTTTTGCCAGGGTCGATCTTAAAACATTCATGAGATACAATATGACCCAAATATTCCACCTCTTGTACTCCAAATAAACATTTGGAGGTTTTTTCATATAATTATTTCTCCTCCAATAGTTTGAGCACTCTATCAACACGTTGAACATGATTCTTCCAAGACTTACTGTAGATTAGTATATCATCAAAAAATACTAACACAAATTTTCAAAGGAAGGGTTTGAAAATGGAATTCATCAAACCTTGAAATGTAGAAGGTGCATTGGTAAAGCCAAAAGGCATGACCAAAAATTCATAATGACCCTCATGAGTTCTAAATGTTGTTTTCGGAATGTCTCCAGTCTTCATTCTAATTTGATGATATCCTGAAAGAAGGTCCAACATGGTGAAGTAAATTGCTCCATCCAATTCATCAATGACAGGGATGGGAAATTTATCTTTAATAGTGAACTTGTTGAGCTCCCTATAATCCAAACACATGCGCCATCATCCATCCTTCTTGTGCACAAATACTACTAAAGAAAAGAAAGAACTTTGACTAGGTTGTATTATACCAGCCTCTAGCACTTCCGCAACCATACGTTTAATTTCACTCTTTTGGGCATAGAGATATCTGTAAGGCCTGATGTTTGGAGGAACACTTCCTAGAATAAAACGAATAGCATGATCATGATCATGAATAGGTGGGATACCTTTGGGAGTCTCAAATACCTTGGGATCATTGTCCAAGGATTTTTGGATATTTGGAGAAATAGATTATTTCGACGTGGGAAACTCTAGCAAACATAATTGTGAAATTACGCAACGTTTTTCTTTATTTATAATATTTTTCATGCTATTAGAGTTGAGTATATTTCTCATTTTCCTTGCGATACCACTTAATTCAACTTCGCTTCTTTCTAAAAAAAATATCAAGAAAAGTTCTTGAAAATTAAAAGCTATCATACCCCAAGATCATAGCCATTGGACTCCTAGTACAACATCAACACCACACATTGGAATGCAAAGAATTGGACTATTAAATGCATATTCTCCCATGGATAGATTGATATTATGGCACTTTCTAGAGCAATTTATGGTTCTTCCATTTGCAACCATCACTTGAAACTCTGGTGTTGGATATTCCTTTGCTATATTTGTTGGCTTAGGGGGTCCTGACCCAGGCTCAGAGTTAGTTGCCCCAACTAACAAATTCCTACACTACTAGCCCTTTCAAAACCAAACCATGTAGCATAGGCTACAGCCTCACTTGAAGCAGTATGGGTGGATGCAAGAACCAATTTTCTGCATCCAGAGACAAATGTGATTTCTTTTAGTGCCTCAGATCTGCCTTCACATAGATCGATAAGTCGTTAGGGCTCGATACTGCAACTCTTTTAAAATAGCCTTCATACTTTCATGAAGGTCTATGATCAGCCTTTACGGGCCCTTAACAGTTGATTTATCAACTTACGTGCATCAAAGAGAGACCCTTAATTAGTGTTCATGTAGGTCTACTTAATGTTGGTGTGGAGCATGGAGCATGATTATTCAGAGGTCTTTGTTTCAACCAGATGTATAGCCCAGGAAGTTTGTACACCCCTCCACGCAGGGGGGTGTGGGGGGGACTTGTTCCCCTCGTTGGGGTTCGAGGGGGCCGATCCCCCCCGGCTGGGGGGTCCGGGGGCCAGGCGGTCCCTCGGTTGGGGTTTCAGGGGCAGCGCCCCTAAAGCTAAAAACAAATGTAAAATTACCTTATAAAAGTAAAGTAATTTCTAGTCAATATGGGTCGTTCATTAGGTGGATGATCTGCCGGTAGAAATTATGTTTAGTTTATGGTTTTTTGCCCTAGAAGGCAACCCCTCTCTTTGTATGAGGCATTATATTTGAGGTTGTGTAATAGATGTGTATTCTCTGAGCAAGAAATAGAGAGGTGAGACTGTGAGAGAGAAAACAGAGGTATTACAGCGGATCTACTATAGCTTGTGTCTCTTCATTTTGCTGGATAATAAAAAGGAAGGATTGGCTGTTTGGGGTGGAAGTAGCCCAAACTAGGTGAACCACGTATATTTGTGTATCTTTGGTTTTATGCGTTTTCTGTGTTTATATTTTTTCTATATTCTATGTGTTCCATTGATCTATAATATATAATTTTCTAACAACTGGTATCAAAGCCGAAGGTCTATTTGGCTGATAAATTCGCAGGAAAGAAGGTTTCCTCGTGCGAGTGGGAGCAATGGCAGAAGATGGTAAGTTTAGGGTCGAGAAATTTAACGGCCAAAACTTCTCGCTGTGGAAGATATAGGTGGAAGATTATCTGTATCCGAAATATTTGTACCTACCATTTGGCGGGAAAACAAAGATGTCAACGGGTATGATAGATGAAGAATGGAACCTTCTCGATAGAAAGGCACTTGGAATAGTATGGTTGTGCCTCGCAGCGTCGGTTGCCTTCAACATTTTGAAGGAAACAACGACAGAGGGTTTGATTAAGGCGTTGGAGAAACTATATGAAAAACCCTCGGCCTCAAACAAGGTATTTCTTATGAAACAGTTTTTTTAATATGAAGATGTCGGAAGGTGGATCTGTTGCAGACCATTTAAATGATTTTAATATTGTTACAAGTCAGTTATGTTCTGTAGGGGTAAACTTTGATGATGAAGTTAGGGCTCTGTTATTCTTGTGCTCATTGCTAGAAAGTTGGAATGGTTTAGTAATGGCCATTAGTAACTCTGTTTCTGGATATAGTACTTTAAATTTTGATGATGTTGTCGATGCTATCCTTAGCAAGGAAATGCGATGGAAAATCTCTGTGAGACATCGAGTAATTCTTTGAGTGCAGAGTCTAGGGGAAGAAAAATGGAAAGAGGAAAGAGCTCAGGATATCGCACTAAATCAAGGAAAAGCGGATCCAAGTCTAGATCGGGGATAGTGTGCTAGAAATGCAGAAAGAAAGGAAACCTAAAGAAAGATTGTAGATCTCAAAAGGGAAAAGAAGGAGATGCACAACAAGAAATCAATCATGAAGAAAATGTGATAGTTGAGGTGTTACAAGATGCTTTGATTCTTTCTTTCGAAAATATCACTGATTCCTGGGTGGTAGATTCAAGGGCCTCATTCCATGCCACACCTGATAAGAAATACTTTCATGACTATGCTGAGGGAGATTTTGGACAAGTTCGTTTGGGTGATGATAAACCCTATAAAATTGTTGGAATGAGTAAGGTTCTTGTAAACTAGCAGAATAGAAACCAATGGCTACTAAAGGAGGTAAGGCATGTTCCAGATCTAAAAAGAAAAAATTTGATTTCAACAGGGCAGTTAGGCAGTGAAGGTTGTGTGACAACTTTCACAGATAAAGCTTGGAAGGTTACCAAGGGAGCCCTAGTAATAAAAAAAAGGCAAAAAGGTTGGTACATTGTATTTATGCAATGGTATTTCTAACTCCTTTAACGCTTTAA
Organism: Pinus taeda; assembly: GCA_000404065.3. Taxonomy (NCBI): domain Eukaryota; kingdom Viridiplantae; phylum Streptophyta; class Pinopsida; order Pinales; family Pinaceae; genus Pinus; species Pinus taeda. Next base: position 250,072 of record APFE031168311.1, on the reverse strand, counting down.
CTTCCAAAGGAGCAGATGCAGCATTATCGCATCATAGGCTCAGACACATGAGTGAAAAGGGGATGAAGATTCTTCACTCAAGTGATTTGTTGCTGTGTTTGAAGAATTTTTATTTGGACTTCTATGAGAATCGTTTTTATGGAAAACAGAAGAGAGTCAGATTTCTCAGAGTTAGGAAAGAAAAGAAGAGAGAAAAATTAGAGCTTGTGCATATAGATGTATGGGGACCTGCTCAGGTATCATCTCTTGGTGGCTTTCATTATTATGTTACTTTTGTTGATCATGCAACTAGAAAAACTTGGATTTATTGTATTAAGAATAAATCTGATGTATTTGATACTTTCAAGAAATGGAAAGCTTTGGTTGAGATTGAGACAGGAAAGAAATTGAAGTGTCTGATATCAGAGAATGGAGGTGAATATTGCAGCAAAGATTTTGATAGGTACTATTCAGAGCATGGAATTCGCAATGAGAAGATAGTTCCAAGAACATCAAAAGAAAATGGTGTGTCAAAAACGATGAAGAGAACAATCATGGAGCGTGCAAGGTGCATGAGATTGCATGCAAGATTGCCTTTACAGTTTTGGGAAGATGTTGTAGATACTGTTGTTTATCTAATAAATAGAGGGCCTTCAAGTTCCTTGGATGGTGGTGTTCTGGAGGAAGCATGGACAGGTAAAAAGGTAAACTACTCTTTTTTAAAGCCTTTTGGTTGTGAGGCCTTTGTCCATATTGATAAAGAAAATAGAACAAAGCTTGAGGCAAAGTCAAAAAAATGTACCTTTATTGGATATGGTGTTAATGATTTTGGTTATCGCTTATATGATTATGAAAATCACAAAATCATTAGGAGCAGAGATGTAATATTCAATGAAAAGGTCTTGTATAAGAATCAGTTGCAGGAAAAGGAACAAGAAAAGGAAAACAAGGAATATGCAGTTCTTGATGAAATCACTGAAAAGTAAAGGTGCTTGAAAATAATAATAATCAACAACCACAACAACAGCAACCATCACAACTACAACAGGCACCCCAAACACCTGAAAATGGTGTTAGAAGATCTACCAGGATAAGTAGACCCCCTGAACGATACTCTCCTTCATTATATTATTTATTGTTGACTGATTCCGGTGAACCCGAATGTTATGAAGGAAGCAATGCAGGTTGAAAGCAGGAAGAAGTGGGAGTTAGCCATGGAAGAAGAGATGGACTCCTTAATCCATAACCAAACTTTGGACTTAGTTAGGTTGCCTATAGGAAAAACTACATTGCAAAATAAATGGATTTACAGGCTAAAGGAAGAAGATGGAGGAAAACAGAGGTACAAAGCTAGACTTGTGGTGAATGGGTTTGCACAGAAGAAAGGTATTGATTTTGATGAAATATTTTCTCCTGTTGTTAAAATGACTTCAATCAGAACTATTGTAATTCTAGTAGTAGTTGAATATTTGCATCTTGAGCAGTTAGATGTAAAGACATCCTTTCTCCATGGGGATTTGGAGGAAGAGATATATATACAGCAGCCACAAGGATATGAGGTGAAATGGAAGGAGAAACTAGTGTGCAGGTTGAATAAGAGCTTGTATGGCTTAAAATAGGATCCAAGGCAGTGGTATCTAAAATTTGACAAGTCTATGTCTGAACAAGGTTATACTAGATGTCACTCTAATCATTGTGTTTATCTGAAAAATCAAAATGATGGAAATTATATTATATTGTTATTGTATGTAAATGACATGCTTGTTGCAGGGTCTAACATGTAGGAAATAAATGTGCTCAACATAAAATTGGCAAATTCATTTGCAATGAAGGATTTGGGAGCTGCAAAACAAATCCTTGGTATGAGAATCACTAGAGACAGAAAAGATTGCAAATTAATATTGTCTCAGAATGAGTACATACAAAAGGTGTTGAAAAGATTTAATATGCACAATGCAAAACCAGTTAGTACACCTTTTTCTAGCCAATTCAAACTTAGTAAGGAAATGTGCCCAAAGACCCAAGAAGACATGGATTATATGTCTAAAGTTCCATATGCATCAGCAGTTGGAAACTTAATGTATCCAATGGTCTACACAAGGCCTGATATTGCACATGCAGTGGGAGTTGTAAGTAGGTACATGAACAATCCAGGAATTTAACATTAAATGGCAATGAAATGGATTCTCAGATATTTCAAAGGTACCACAAATCAAGCATTATGCTTTGGTGGTTCAAACATTTCTCTACAGGGATATGTTGATGCAGATATGGCAGGTGATAGAGATAACAGAAGGAGCACTACAAGATATGTATTTACTATAGGTGGAACAACTGTCAGTTGGGTTTCAAAAATCCAAAGTGTTGTTGCACTTTCAACAATAGAAGTAGAGTATGTTGCTGCTACAGAGGCTAGTAAAGAAATGATTTGGTTAAAAAGGTTTATGGGTGAATTGGATAAGGAGCTTGATATGGGCATGTTATACAGTGATAGCCAAAGTGCCATTCATCTTGCAAAGAACTCAGTATTTCATTCCAGGACTAAAGACATACAACTCAAGTACCATTTCATATGATCAGTGTTGGAAGATGGAGAGTTGAAGCTGGAAAAGATACACACTAGCCAGAATTCTGCGGATATGCTAACAAAAGTTGTAACCAGGGAGAAACTGAGAATATGCTCAGTTTCAGTTGGTCTTCAAGGATGACGATGAACATGAGAAATAGCCAAGTCCAAAGAGGATTGATTGTCTAGCAAATGAAGCAGTAGTGGAGTTGCTACAATCATTCTACAAGTGAGAGATTGTTGAGTGTGGAGTATGATTGTTCAGAGATCTTTGTTTCAGCCGGATGTATACCCCAGGAAGTTTGTACACCCCTCCACGTGGGGGGGTGCGGGGGGGGAACTTCCCCGCCCATGGGGGTTCGGGGGGGGCGATCCCTCCTGGCTGGGGGGTCCGAGGGCTAGCGGTCCCTCAGCAAGGGTTTCGGGGGCAGCGCCCCCGAAGCTAAAAAAAATGTTAAATTGTCTTGTAAAAGTAAAGTAATTTCTAGTCAATCTGGGTTGTTCATTAGGCGGATGATCTGACGGTAGAACTTATGTTTAGTTTAGGGATTTTTGCCCTAGAAGGTAAACCCTCTCTTTGTATGAGGGAATTTTATTTCAGGCTATGTAATAGATGTGTATTCTCTGAGCGAGAAATAGAGAGGTGAGATTGTGAGAGAGAAAACATAGGATATTACAATGGATCTGTTGTAGCTTTTGTCTCTTGATTTTGCTGGATAATAGAAAGGAAGGACTGGTTGTTCGGGGTGGACATAGCCGAAACTGGGCGAACCATGTATATATGTGTCTCTCTGGTTTTATGCATTTTCTGTGTTTATATTTCTGCTATATTCTATGTGTTCCATTGCTCTGTAATATATAATTTTCTAACACTTAAGTTATTTACTAAACATAACAGAATTTATCACAGTCTTCATGAAAGTACGTAACATGCATTATGTACATTTATCAAGACTTATTCAAGAGAATCATGCATCATTAGATCAATATTCCATAAAAACATCATTCATCAACAACATATATGATAAACAGAAGTAAACAAATATAAACAGATATACATAGGAATTCTTCAGTAGCTTTCTTCATTGATCTTTAGTTAAGATTTACAGACTCAAAACTACCCAGTGCACTCAGCTGGAGGTGTCCGGACACTCAGTTGTGGACTCTACCTAGGCCTATGTGCACTCAACTACAGATCCTTTCTTCTCCTATCTGACCCACTTCTCTATGCCATCACTTCTCTTCTATTGACCCATTATTAACCTCTTCTGCCTTAGACTCCCTAAGGCACACCTATTTATAGCCTTTTTCATACAATCCCATGGTCTGCAAACCATAAGTGGATCTCAATACCAACTCATAATTTACATAAACAAGGGGATAAAACCTCTTTGACTCCTAATCATCTATGCGCTCCGCATGCACAAATCACGAAGACTTTACATTGGTTAAACAAATATATCAACATTTGGGTTATCTTAACCCCAAAATTCACCCAAGGGAGCCCATCCCAATAGGCCCCCAACACAAGTATCGTGACTCGCCCTCGAGTCACTCGTCTGGCACTATGATCTTGATGCGAAGAGCCCCCAGCTCCACCTGGATTACTACAACCTCGACAACACTCTGTATAGCTTCCTGTTTGACTTCCTCCATTATCTTTTATGTAGCTAGTCCTTTTGTGGCCAGCCTCATTATCTATTGTGTCTGTTGTAAGCCTTTAATATTATCCTGGATGGTTGTCTTCACTTGATAAGCCTCTTCCAAACATGGCTACAACCTGTCTTAGTAAGGCCTCCTTCTTCTATGCTTCCTCTACCTACACTAGGGACTTCTTTCCCTCCTATAATTTAGCTAGGCACTACGCTGGTGAAATATGGCATGTGATTTCTATGACCTCATCGTATTGTTGTTCCAGCTCCCTTATATCGGTGTTCGTCTACAGGTTTGGATCCTCCTACAGATTTGTTACCAACTCCATTACTTGCTTAAATAATTTTGTGCAGTCAGCAACTGTGGCATCCAGAGTGGCCATTCCTTCCTTCATTATGGCTCTGCGCTACTCCCAGACCTCTAGTAGAGTTGTGGGCTACAACTTTAATTGCAACTTCATGATCTTCATGTTGACTTCAAATTGAAATCGATTAACCTCATCTTTGGCTTCACAAGCACCACTTTGCTTCTGGCTAGGCATCCTTAGGGATATAAAGCTCAGGCATTGTCATGCATGCCTCTACTACTGCTAACTCCAATCGTGAACTATGCACCTGTAGCATCTCCTTCTCTTTCAAAACCTACATCTTTTCAGCAAACATCTACTGATTATTGACTTTGATTTCACTCACAGCATGGAGTGCTCACTATTCCTTGATGTGAATCTCTTCCACGACTCCCTATAGTAATGCGTGGAGTGACTCAAGTGATATCGCGACAAGGTTTAGGCCCATTTTTGTAACCTTGTCAAGGAGGGCACGATGTTCCTCAGTGTTAGCACAAAAGCAACCTTCAGGAAAGGGGAAGAATCATACATCGTGCGGCTAGGGCATCTCCGCGATTGTACTTTTACCCCATGCCAAAGTGCCTTGTGCGTCACTTACCTTCTTGACATCTTCTTGGATCTTGGTTTCGTAGAGCTGCAACTATCGGAGATCCTCCTGTACTCCTCCCAAAGTCTGCATGTACTATTGTTCAAACTACTGCAGTACATCTATTGTGGTTTCCCTAACTTTATTATCAATCTCATCAAGATCGCTTTCCGTGACCACCATGTGGTCAACCTGTGCTTTCTGGGCTTTCTTGTTTTTCCTCAATCCACCTTGCTTCTCCAATTCATGCCTTTTCAGAATGAACAGGGTGCACTACCCTTCCTCGCCTTCGTCGCCTTATCTCGTAAGCTCTTTTATTACTATTTCCAATGAAGGTGAGTTGTCATCTTTCTGCGTCTCATGTTGCTCCTGTTATGCCTTCTCCTTGGCTGCACATTCCTTCCCAACACAAGCCTTCTCTACAACATCCTTCTTTTTCTGTGCAGTCAGGTTTTGTGTAGCCTGATTACCTGGCTTCTTCCTCTTCTTCATAGTAGCACTCTCTACACCCGTGCTTGGCCTAGTAGAAATATCTAAAGGGGCATGACACTTTTCCAACCATCTTTCTACCACCTCCTGTACATCCATTTTTATTACCAAATATGGCAAGTCATGCCACTTCTACATTGGATCCTTCTGCACCTGGATATACACCCTGTGGAATTCAACCTTGAATGTTGCGTAGGCTGATATTTGCATGTACCAGGTTGGGGACAAACTTGGATGCTAGTTAACGGCCATGCAGAGACTTGATTTCATTAGGACCCAAAATATTTTTGTCTTTGTGATCTGCGTGAGGTCCTTCATATCCCATAATGAGGCAAATTGCACTCCCTTCGGTAATCCTTCCTCAAGAGGAGGAAACTGGCTCTCCTCCAACAGTTCCCATGTGACAAGCACAATGGAAAACAATAACCAAGCGTAGTGAAATGGCTTGGTTTCATCCTGGACCTCTTGGCAGTTCACGAGGAACTCCTAACAGAGGTATCTAGACCAATTTAACTACACGCCCTTCACGCATTATATAGCTAGGGACACTACGGGTGTTGTAACTTCATCTGCGCAACATTTCCTCAGACCTTTCCTTCTAATATTTATGCGGCCAATTAAACTGCAGGATCTAAGATGGATAAAATTGAGTAGCCACACGAATTCTTTATGAGCTCGTAATCATTCTTCTTTCTCTCTCCAAGGTCCTTCTCTCTCATCTTTCCACAAAACTCCTTGGCCAAGTTCAAACCTTCGTATAACAAGCGCATAATCCTATGAATGAGCATATATGTGATGGGTATAATCCCTCCTAGCCATAGGCATTCATCGCACACCAATTTAAGTAGCTAGCATAAACAAATTATGTTAATGAGGGTGCAGTGGTAATGTGGCACCCATAGCAAGTTGAGCAACCCAGATTGCTCGACACCATGGACCCATTCCTCCATTTTTAGCCTGTAAGACCTATCTTTTCATAATAACATCTCTTCATGTATTTGTCCATCACCAAGCCTAGGAACTTAGCGTGGTCCGTGAGGTCCCAATCCTCCTTCTTCAATAGTGGGATCCACGCGAGCTGAGGACCTTCAAACGAGACTTACTTAGGTAGTAGGGGCATGGAGATGGTGAATTTCTTAGATTTTGGGTCAGTTCTGATGTTCGCCTTTCCCTTTCACGGAGGGATATAACCATGTAACTTTGTTATAGGTTCCACGCCTTCAACATCACTATCTTTCATTCCTTGGCTTTCTTTTGCCTCCAAGTCCATGACCTTCTATTTATCTTTCATTGGCTGCTTATCTTTTTCTATGTTGGTGTCATGGTATGCTTCCTTTGTTGCAGGATGCTTCTCTTTCATGGTCCTGAAGTGTCAGATACAGCTGCTTCCAAACTCAAGGCTTCAACGGGGTTGGTGCAGTCATCTTCTCCATAAACAACTCATGAGCTTCAAGAGAAATGTCTATGTATGCGAAGAATTCTTCCCAAAACACTAATCTCATAAGCGACAGATAACAAATTTCAATAAAAACTCTAAGGGTGCAAAGTGTTCTCTGTTGGACCGGCATGCAGAATTTATAGGGGTTTTGAATTCAAATTCAATCGTTCCCCCCAAATTTTGACAATTAATGTTGTTTTTGCAATAGATATTGAAAGATGTTTTCCATAAATTCCAACAGCTCGCTCTTATTAACCATATTTTGGTTGTAAAGTCATGAATAGTGACTCCAGCTATCATTTTTCTGGTGTGCAGCACAACACCTCCTTCTGTGGCACAACTTCTTGTGTGCAGCTTCATATGTTGCAACTTCATTATCTTCCGTGGAGCCTGCTGGCTGCATAGTCCTCCAAACCTGGCAGTGTAATTTATAGTCCCACACTCCCTTGCAATTTCCTGGAGCACTAAGACAGTCCTACCACCATATAGTCATTATGTAGGATCCCGTATATACAGCTTCAATCAGCTACCATTCACTCTTCTCGTAAAAGGTTCTCTATTCAACTTCACAATCTGAACTGCACCTCCCTTTGTAATTTCTTTAATAATATACGGCCCTGGCCAATGCATCTGGAATTTTCCTGGAAACTTCATGAATTTACTATCATATAATAGGACAATATCATTTACCTTAAATGTGTGAAGCTTGATGTGTTGATCGTTCCATGATTTTTCACATTCCTTATGTACTTGCTGATGGAATCCTGCCAAGAATCGGTCCTCTTCAAGCTCCAGCATCTACGTGAGTTGTTCCTACAAGGATCCATGATCTACCATACCTGTGAGAGTTTCTATGTGTACACTAGGCATAATATACCCCATTCTGGTTACAATTTCTACACCATAGTGTTGGAAATAATATTGAGAGGGGAGGTGAATCAGTATTATCAAGTCAAATATTCCTTTTTCAAATCCAAATGATATACGCTACTTCAGTTAATTAAACCCGCAACTATGTAGAAGGAAACCCACGTATATTACGCGAACTTATAATTTACTTTATCTTTCAGATGTTGATTGTTAATCTGTGTATCATAATCAAATAACCAATAACCAGAAACAGTAAAATAAAGCAGAAGACAATCACACACAAGAACACAAGATATAACGTGGAAACCCAATGTGGGTGAAAACCACCTGCTGCAATTCGTCTCTATCTTCTCTTTAATTAGAAACTTCTTTTACAATTGTACTAGTGCAGTCCTTTACCAGTACGCAGGCTGCAACCTGTAGAGAGCTACAACCCTCTCTCGTTTTCCAGCTTCTCCTGGAAGGGA
>APFE031168311.1:194205-240910 GCA_000404065.3 Pinus taeda | reverse complement strand
TCTGCATAAAATTCCGTGAACTTTTCTCCACATGAAATAAACTTTTCTCTGCATAAAATTCCGTGAACTTTTCTCCACATGAAATAAACTTTTCTCTGCATAAAAGTCCGTGAACTTTGCTGCACTATAGTTTATCATCTGAGATGAGTGGGTTGCCATCAAGTACAACACATGTATCATAATGCAAACACATAGACCAGTCGAAACGGCGTTTGTCTGTTAGCTTCTTGCAAGTAGTCCTATAAGCCCATAACACTGCATGTACGCACACATCCCAATCATTTCACTGCGCATTGCAAATATTCGTCAGCACGTTCTCCAAAATCTTGTTGAAGGCTTCAACAATTCCATTGCTTTGTGGGTGATATGTTGTACCATTTTGATGGTAGACCTGGAATTCCTCTGTCAACACACTGATCGTTTCATTCAGAAAGTGCATACCTCTATCTCTCATCAACACTTTAAAATAGAAAAATTTAGTTAAGACATACTCAAATAAAAACTTTGTATTTGTAACCCCTATACAATCCTTAACTGGCTATGCTTCTGCCCATTTGGTTAAATATTCTGTCATGGTGATGATATAGTGCACACCAGTTTTCTTCCCTAGGGGCTAAATTGGCCCAACAAAAGCAATCGTCCATTTTTCAAATGGTTGCAAAGATACTTGAGACTGTAATGGAAAATCATCCCTTTGTGATGGTCATCCCATTCTCTGGCAGACATCGCATTCTTTAAAATACGCATTGGAATCTTTGTGTAGCATTGGCCACCATAGACCTACGCACAAAATCTTCTGTGCACTCGCCTTTCCTGTATAATGTCCTCCCACAGCCCCTCCATGAGATTAGTAAGAATTATATCTCTCTCAAGCTCTGGCACATATAGTCACAATATTTCATCCACACCCATCTTATACAAATGTCCCACAATAAATGGAAAATCTACATTGTGCACTACAAGTTCGTTCTTTTGCTGACTTGTATACCCTTCTAGTACCATCCCTGTAGTCAAGACATGAATGATATCTACAAAATTGCTATCTACTACGTGCACTGCAAAGAGTTTTGCATCTAGCAACCCTTCCTCCATATTATTAGGCTCCTCTCTTGTTTCAATCTGCGACAAATAGTTAGGTCTTACATTCAACCTCCCTGTCTTCACAATTACTTAAAATTCATACTCCTAGAATTCTAGCAACCATCTGCAGATCTTCCCCTAAACACAGGCTTATTGACAAGGTATTGCAAAGCATAATGATCTATGTACATCTTGAAATTCCTTCCTACTAGATAGTTCCTAAATTTCTACAGTGTGTACACCATGGCCAATCCTTCGCGCTCAGTAGTTGAGTAATTCTTCTCCACCTTCGATAATTTCCTACTAGCGAAGGCTATAGGATGGTCCATTTCTCCTTCAATGGCATGCGTGAATATTGCACCCAACGCAATCCAAGAGGCATCCACATGTATGTGGAATTCCTTCTTCTAATACAAGAATACCAAGATCGACGTGGTGACCTTCTTTTCTTTCAAGACATCTAAATTGCACATTTTCGTCCTAATAGAACGTTGCGTCCTTATTCAGCAGTTTCTCCATATGTGTGGTTATTTGAGCGTATTCTTTGATAAATTTTCTATAATATCCTGTATGTCCCAGCATCTCGTGCAACTTCTTAACATTCATTGGGGCCTCCAAATTCACTATCACCGCAATCTTGGCTAGGTACACCATCATCCTTTTCTTGCAACCACGTGGCCCAGCAGGATTCGAAAGGGAACACAGAAGATGCATTTCTTCAATTTTATCACAATCTGGTATCTGTGACACATATCCAACATTAGGCATAGACTTGCTACATGGTGCTTTACTAGTCTAAACATTGTCCAGTTATCAAAGTACACTTCCAAGAACTTATGAACGAACTCCTTGAACATTGCGATGACTACGCGAGAAAATAAAGAAAGCAGATTCTTGAGTCCAAACAACATCACAATGCATTTAAAACAACCCCATTCTATCGTGAAGGTCATTTTTCTCCTATCCTCAGATGTGATCTTAATCTGATGGTACCCCGAAAACCCATCAGTGAATGAATAGGCCTCCTGGCCTCCAACATTGTCTAATACATAATCAGTAAACGGCATCAGAAATGAATCATGGACACACACATCATTAAGCTTCTGTATATCTACGCAAATCCTTATTTCACCCTTTTGTTTCTTCTCTTGAACCACCATCGAGCTCACCCAATCAGATTCTTCAACTAGTTCTATGATGCTTGCTTCCAACATCTTATCCAACTCTAGGCGAACCTTTTCCTTGTACTTAAGATTAAGGCGATACAGCCTCTTCTTAATAGGATCTACATCTACCTTCAAAGTGATTTTCATAACACCCAAATCACCAACTATGCCCTTCAAATCTGAAAACTTGGCAGGGAAAAGATCCTGATATTGGCGGAGTAACTCAACAACTTTATCCACAGTAGCATCATCTCAATAATCTCCAATTTTTGCAAATTTTGGTTCTTCTTGAGCCCCAACGTTTACTTGCTTTGTCTTCAATAGTGTGGTGATGTTAGGCATGTCTATTTGCGGGCCCTCGACTTCCCGATGCGCTTATGCCTCTGGAATATTAATAATTCTTGGATCATCATCCTCCTCTTTAGCAGTCACATTATAACATTTCAGCGCATGGTGCAGCTAAGTGCTCCAATCTGGTTTGACCCACTCCATAAGTTCTTGTGGCGTTCTAAGATAACTACCTTAATCTCCTATAAGGCTTCATCGTTGCTTACAAATACATCTTCAAAAATAAAGGTCAATAAGAACCCTTCCCTTGATATATTCCACTCTATGGTGCCATGACTAAGCTCCATTTCTAGATACTAATTCATGGGAATTGTATCCAATGTATGGAAAAATAAGTGTACCCACTCCAACTGTGGTTTTGTCCCCCATGCTTTAGTCCATTTCGCTAGGTTATCACATGGATCATCCTTCCCACTATATTTCTCAGTCAATCTAGTCGTAGGATCCCAGAACTGTAACCTCATCATTCTTTTGTAATCCTGGCATTCATCAAAGCTATCCTTGTGTATCCCACCACCGTGTTGGCGTAGCGTGTAGTGCCAAATCTAATGCTTGGAAGCGGTTATCCTCAAGAACTCCATGCTCAAATGCATCCAAAAACTTATCCACTTCAATTAAGCCATAATAATAGGGTAAGTTCCCTACCTCTGACGAAACACAGCACAACGATTTAATCATCATATTGCATAACAGTGTAGATACTTCATGTAAACAATTTTGCCAATGATCCAACTCTTCATCTGAGTCAGAGGTGTAGGAACTCTCCTGGTCCCATGCAATCCATCCATCTGGCGTTGGGTTGATCCAGTCTTGGCCTCATGCTATTATTTTATAGATTTGATCTAGTTCATCCTCACTTTCTTCATAACTGCGGACTGGTCCAGTGTAACGCACTCCTTTTGCAGGGTCCACTGGTACTACAACTCGAAGCACTTTCTTTTCAAACAACATTGTCCACTTTTTTAAATTGATGACCCCATTCATGTCCATGGCCCAGTCAATTCTCAAAAGCGTAGGGTCTGGATTACTGTCATCCACGATCTCTATCACCTCAAAGTCAGCCTTCACACTCGCACCTTCTATATCAATTGTTACTCCATATAGCTGTCCCATAGGGATGATCTTCTGCTCATTCGCCATTCTAAGCTAAATCAGTGACTACTGTGGTGTAGGTCTCCCTATTCTTTCCCATGTGTGCTTTGTTAGTACGTTTGCATTGGATCCCAGATCCAAGATGACCTGGTCCATCTAATAATCTCTTATCTGCATGGTGAGCCTCATTTCACGCCTTGTTCTTGCCTTATGTTTATCGATTTTTCTGACCACCCGATGTCCATTAGGGACCTTCTCTTTGCTTGAACATTTGTTTATTAACTCCTGCAGGCCTTCCACAACTTTGCTACCGCATAGTAGTTTTATGCAAGTTTCAAAAAATGTATTAAGCATATAGGGATCAACCTCTACAGGCATGTTGGTTTCTTGCACTTTGTCCTAACTTCCTAAGGTGGTTGCCTCAACAAATATTTTATATACCTTCATGAATGTTTACTTCATTCAATTTAGATCAAAACCTACTTCCTTCTCTAGGGCCTTGCGGACCCATCCATCCTCTTCATATTGTTTACCTTTATCATCGCCATTCGTTACTCCACTTTTGAGCACTGTATTCATGATTTGATCTTCCTCATGGAGTTCAACTCTCATCATTGTAAGTTTTGAATAGGTTATTGAGGCTACGCCTTCTTCTCCTCCATCTTAGATATCATCACCAAGCATTCTTCTATGGTATGGTCAAACTAGCTACAATATTGACAGGACAGGCATGAGCTTAGTGCCTTGGTTTTCCACAGTTTTTATAGATAACTTGACCCCTTCCTCTACTAGTTCCTCCTCCTCCTTGGCCTCGTCCTCATCCTTGGTATCCTTCACACGCTCCTCCAGTGCCCTGCTCTAGAGGCCGAGTTTCTTCTTGCATCTGGTATGTAGGTGTTCTTTCCATCATCATCTCATAGCTGCGATAGTGGCACTCATCGTGGTCCACTTGCAGAAGTTATAGAACAAGTGTTGTAGTGTCTGGATGAACTTTTGAAGCAAATGGAAATTATCTATTGCATGTTGTCTAACAACCTGACAAATAGCGCACCATAGCATAGCCCCCATGCTCGGTCTTGCTAGAGATTTTATCCTCAAGGGAATTGGTCCACCTCATGTAATATAATTCACAAATACAAGAAAATGGTCTTTATCGTGCCCCTAGCTCCTACACTTTAGACACTGGACTTCCGCGTGCACCTATGGTTTAGTCTCCTTGACTTTCTTCAAGCTCTGCAATTCCAAGCAGAGGCTCTGTAACTGCGAGTGAATATGTTGTACCCCCAAGTTTACATCCTGAATGGGCGTTGCATGCAACCTCATTGTGATTTCCAATGCTTCTACCTGAGTTCCTATCTTTTGTTGCGACACAGAAATCCTTAGGTGGGGAAGAACATAAGCTATAAACCACTCTCGATGCTGACCATCTGTGAGATAAATGTTAGCTTCTCGAATCTGATATGTCAACCTTTGATATAATTCCCAAGGTGTCTCATCAACCCTCACCATGATTTCTTAAATCCTACTACTGACTGCGAGTTATGATAATCCTCTTGCTAGCGATGCAAGAGGATTATCATAACAGTAATTAATATACCAAGTCAGCATGCAATCCTACAGAGCGTAACCAATTGTTCCTTCATTGTATTGTCATCAGTGATCTGTTGCATTGTCCACTTAGCATTCACAACAAACCATAACTCCTTTGTATCTTCACTCCCTATGCCCTTGAAAATCAGTAGCTTCATTGTGTTTGACATGTTGAATGGTGGTGGTGGTGGTGGAGGTGTGGGAGAAGGTGTATACGGGGCAGTGAGATGTGGAGGTGGAGTGGATGGATGATTTGTCCAACAAAAACCCCGTGTTATCAGCTAGATAGCACTTTGTGGTGAGGCCTGTACCGCTCCCTCATCATCACTCGGGGGAGGTCCAGTCAATAAGTTATATTCGGGACCTGATCACTCTTAATATCTAAATATTTTCCCACTTCATGTAGCTCCAAACATGAAGGAAATGGCATAACTCGTTTTTCACATAACATCATTTTAATCCAAGTATTTAATGATCTTAAATACTTACATTGCGGTCCCTTGAAAAATCGTCACTTTGCTTCACTATAGCTGACTAAGGTATCAACTGCGAATTCTGTAACAAATCCTCCCATAATCCGATCAAGCCAACGATCAACACCCTGCGCGATCTGATTTTTCAAGGCTTCTAATCTTTGCACTAATTCATAATTCCACACTATAGTCTATAGGATTATCAATCTTCCACCTTCCTTGGCTTGTTGTCAATTTGGCTAACCACTCGTATAGTTCAATGGGAAAATTGCAGAAGAAGATTTCGTGTATCTCTGTATACAACTACCTATTCAACCACTCTTCTTTTGACAGGCACAGGTTCCTATTTTCTGGCGCACGAACTCGTGAATATTCTAATCCAACCACTTTTTAATTTCTTTCTTGGTCGGATTCTAGTGATGTGACATCACACATCTCTTTCAAGCATATCCCGATCTCCAGTTTACAGTTAGTTGCGCCAACCAGCAAATCCCTACACTACTAGCCCTTTCAGAAATAGCTCGCGTAGCGTAGGATGTAGTCTTACCCAAAGTAGTATGGGGGGATGCAAGAACCAAGTTTCTGCATCCGGAGACAAGTGCGATGTCTTTGAGTGCCTTAGATCTTCCTTCACGCAAATTGATAAGCCCTTAGGGCTCGGTACTATAACTTTGTTAAAACAACCTTCATACCTTCGTGAAGGTCTACAATCAGCCTTTGCGGACCCTTAACAGTCGATTTATCCACTTATGTGCATCAGAGATTAACCCTTAATTAGTGTTTGCGCATATCTACTTAAGTTATTTATTAAACATAACAGAATTTATCACAGTCTTCATGAATGTACTCAACATGCATTGCATACATTTATCAAGACTTATTGAAGAGAATTGTGCATCATTAAATCAATATTCCATAAACATATTATTCATCAACAACATATATCATAAGCAAAAGTAAACAAATATAAATAGATATACATAGGAATTCTTCAGTAACTTTCTTTATTGATCTTCAATTTAGATTTACAGACTCAAAACTACCTTGCAAACTCAGATGCCGGGGTCCACGCACTCAGATGTGGACTCTACCTAGGCCTCTGTGCACTTAATTGTAGAGCCTTTCTTCTCCTATCCAACCCACTTCTCTGCACTATCACTTCTCTTCTATTGACCCATTATTAATCTCATCTGCCTTAGAATACCTAAGACACACTTATTTATAACCTTTTTCATACAATCCCATGGTCCACGGACCATGGGTGGATCTCAATACCAACTCATTCTTTACATAAACAAGGGGCTAAAACCCCTTTTACTCTTTATCATCTATGCACTTCGCATCCACAAATCGCAGAGACTTTACATTAGTTACAAAAATATATTAACACTTGGGTTATTTTAACCCCAAAACTGACCCAGGGGACCCCATCCCAACAATATTACAATGAATAAAATTATGGGTACTACCTGAATCAATCAACATTATTACCTTTTTCTTCTTGATATGTCCTTCTATCTTGATAGTTTGAGGAGTGGTTATTATGGCCAATGCATTATAAGATATGGTCAAATTCATTTCTTCTTTCTCTAGGCTCTGTTCTTGGTGTGTATCCTCTTCTTTTGATGTTTCTTGTTCCTTTTCCTCTTCCTATTCACAATCTATGTAAAACAATTCCTTCTCAACACATTTATGACCTTTAGTGTATTTTCTATCACAACTGTAATAAAGCCCTTTTTCTATTTTTTCTTCCAATTGTTGTGGTGTCAACCTTGTAGGTTGTGGAAGGCTAGGGGAAACAACACTTCTATATTTATAGTTGTGATTGGTAGGCTTCCTTGTTTCCATATTTTTCTTTAAATTTTTCTTTCCAACCTGAATGCCTTCTCCAATGATTGAGGTTCCCAAATGTGAACCTCATGTTGGATGTTATCCTTTAATGTCCCTATGAACACATCAATCATATGCTCCTCTAGAATATATTTTACACTTATATTAAATTTTTGGAAGTCCTCAATGTGCTCCACCATTAAACCTTTTTGTTTGATATTTATCAATTGGCTAAAAAAGGTGTTGCTTTTTGTATCCTCATAATGTGCAATCATTTATTCCGTAAAAATTTCCCAATTGACAACTTGTTTACGAGAGAAAATCCATCGATATGATACAAATTGATTGGGTTTCAAAGATAAAGTTGCAATGCCTACCTTTTGTGTGTTTTGCACATTATGGAGATCGAAATATTGCTCCATCTGTAGTATCCATGTTATGGGATCCTTGCCATCAAATGTCCTCATATTGATATTTTGAACATGTTGGGTCTCCAATCCAACATTAGAGTCTATGAAATCATGATTAACATTTTTGTTCTCATCATGAGTTTCCTTTTCTACCCTTTCTCCATTAGTAAGCATTTCTTGTAGCAACTTTGTCAAATCTATCTTCAAATCTTCCATGTTTCCTTTAAGTTTTTCTTCTATACTATCCATCTTAGCTTCCATTCCATCCATCTTAGCTTCGATGCCATTTATCTTAGCTTCCATGCCATTCTTTAAACCTCTTAGATTCCATGCCTTTCTTTAAACCATCCATCTTATCTTGTGTTACTTTTTGTGAGAGTGAAATTTGTTGCACTTGGTCTCGTAATTTTGATATATCATGTTGCATTTCTTCCTCTTCTTCATGAGTCATGTTAGATATTTTAGGTTGCTTACTAGGTGTTTCCATTTTCTTTCTTTGGGGCATCAATTAATGATAATTATTCTTCACTATGTCCTTTGAATTCCTTCAAACTAATTTTTCAAGCCAACTTATGCAAATTTTTAAAAAGACTACACACATTTTTTCGCTTTGTAGGATCTCGATATTGAATCGGTTGTATCTTTGTACTGTGGATCTCCAAGGTCTAAAATTACATCCTATGGTATCCCT
Organism: Pinus taeda; assembly: GCA_000404065.3. NCBI lineage: Eukaryota > Viridiplantae > Streptophyta > Pinopsida > Pinales > Pinaceae > Pinus > Pinus taeda. The sequence continues at coordinate 232,230 of APFE031168311.1, read as the reverse complement.
CCAGTTCCTCTTTCCAAAAATGCAAGTATGATCAAGATTGGATTCTCCAAGAAAGAGTTATTCCAAATATCCCATGATAACCTAATTATAGACCCATCTAGTAGAGATAACCTGTACAAAGTGCCACATGTCACTGTTTCGACCTTTGGGCCTACAACCAATACACCAAAAACTATAGTTTGTACTCATTCTATACCTTTTTACACAATTTCAATCTGATTCTCAAAGAGAATGTTATGACAATTTTCCCCAGGTCTCCTATTTGAGATATAATTCAAGAGTCTGCAAAAATCCTAATTTCCTTGGATCATGCCTCTGAAAATAAAGTGCGAAAAGATCAAAAATTCGTAGTCGAGGTTCATCATGATTTTGGACCAAATGGGTTTTAATTGTAGCTTCTGAAACATCATATAACAAATGTTATAGCGAAAATTCCACGATGATCTATTTAAAGCAACGAAATCCTAGAATCCAAAGCTTTGATACCAACTATTATGCTACCAGCTCAGAAAATAGAAGAAAATATAGAGAAACGACTTCAAAATCATCCTCTTCGAGGTGGAAACCTTATTTACATTACACAAATGAAAAATTCTTGGATGATACAAATGACAAGACCTCCTTTCTATATATAGGAGTCTAAGGGGTCACAATATAGTCAAGTCGACATAACAATAATAATGTAAGGGCACAACAATAACAATAAGGGGCTTCAAAGATAATAATAATAATAAGGAAATACACTAGTATTATAGGGGCCTAATATGACTTATCTATATTAGGGTGCCCAAACAACCTACACATCATAGTTACGATACAAGAATAGGTAGTGGTGAGAGAAGATGTAGAATACATACCCAATTTCTCATGCTTGTGTTTGTTCAGGTAGGATCTCCATTTTTTATTTGGATTTGATCCTACATCATTCTCACTTGCAAAATGTTCAAGGAGAGCTTTGTCATAAACCTTCTATGGGCCAAGTATATGATACATTTTCTTCAAATATTCAGTTGTAAAGGACACGATGACTACTTTTCTTGAAGTCAATAATATCCTATTGGAAATTTTAATATTCTCAATTATCCATCTTACAATATCGGTATAAGGAAGTATCTTGGGTTGAGAAGTGATCTTGTGAAGAAAAGAGTTGGTGGCTTCATAGTTGGAGGCTTTAGAAGATGAAGTAGCATCTTCTGTTGCCACTCTTTGAATTACCTTAAGCCCTTCACTTTCCAGAAATTGGTACTTGGATTCCCACAAGGATGTTCCACTATCTATTGTGCATGTAGTGTCTAATAAAAGAGGGGGAATCTTTGTTACATTAGAAGCAAAAGGTGCAGATTGTGAAGTATACATGGATTTCTTTCCTTTCTTTGTCTTGTTCATCTTGTTACACAACTTCTTCTCGAGTTAGACATGCAAATTGGACACACATAGGAATGAAGAGCAATAGGACTGAAATGCAGAAGCATTTGAACATACAAGGCTTGAAATGAGAGTATGCATAGTTTAGATGCAAAAAAATCTATATACAGGCCATCAAATTACCTTAGGGATTTAAATAATAAATATCATTAGAAGTCTTTGATAACTGAAATCATGGCTCCACGTGGTAATTTATTATCTCATTAATAGATCATATTTTGAAAACCTTTCAAATGGAATTGGAACCTATTTCCAAGTGTTTTGTCGATATACGATAGCGATATCATTATATCAGTTCATTGGGTATGGGAAGTGCATGATACAATGATCGCAATATCGCAACTAGAGGTTTTGGAGTAGAGGGGAATGGATATAGTCAAAGCCTTTTTGTGATTGTGAAATCGTGAGGAATGATGTGGCATTAGAGTGGGCCTATTTGATGATTAATAAGTGAAAATTTTCCTTTTAGTTATTCATTCATATGAATTTTTAGTTAAATTTGTGCCATTTAACAAATAGTTTTATCGGAATCAAAAGATTGGAGGTGAAAGGAGCGACAGGCCTTTTGCTAATTTGTGATACATCCAAACGTGAAACGTTTATATATTGTACTAATTATTTTATCGGATCCATATGTTTTATCACATATTGCAATTGGAATAGTCCTCAGTTTTTTCATATATCATGTTTGTTATAAAATTGCGATGTGGGCAACTCTCGATATAAAGTAGTTTTTTTAACAATACCTAGGCCTTTTGAGTTTTGGACATGTTTTGTTCTCAGGGGCTATGCTTTATCACATCACAAGTTTTGAAAGGATAAAATGGGGAATTGTTCATTTTAAGACTTGTGAAATGTGATAGTCGGGATTTCTTTAAGGTAGGTTCATTTTAGTTGTTAGTGCCTAATGAATTTGGATTTTTTATTAAAAAAAAAATCAAATTTGTCCTTGTAAAACCCTAAACTAGTTTATTCCCATATTTTTTTTTAATTTAAAGGGTCCCCATTTATTTATATAATAATTTCCTAAGACATTCATATATAAAGAAATGGGGGGGTTGTTGCACAGCAAAACAATTGGCCATTCACTCGAAGAACCAATTATCTCTGATTTAAAATAATGAATTTTATAAAACTTTACTAAGTAAAAATAATTCAGGAAAGGAAGACTATTTTCAAAATATTTAGATAAGTAACATTACTCTAAATATAAAAAAACTCACTTAATCATAATTCCTTTTAAATCCTCTTATAGATGAAAATACTTTCTGTCTATATTATTTTAAATTGGTTGTAAAGATAAAGTATGGGGCTTTACAACTCAGCATTTTTATATACTCAGTTGTCATAGGTAGAGCCACTGCTGCGAGAAAGCATTCATAGCCTTGACAGGGTTACCTTTTAACCATCAATGGTTATAGAATCTCATCCATTTAGTAATGTAGTCTTTAGAAATAATTTCAAAACTATATGTGTATTTCATTTTTTTTTTTTTTTTATTTACTTTTCTTTTGACAATTTTTGCAATACCTAAAAGTCATTGTCCTAGTTTGGTGACCACAAGCTGACAATTCCATTCACTGGTTGTAATTGAACTAAACAAATTGGCTCATGATGAGACCCCTTGTCTTAAGATTAAAATAATCATAAGTCATTACCCTGGTTTGATATTTAGTGTTGATAATGCCAGTCTATTATTTCCCTATGGACATGGTAAGCAGGCGCGTGATGGGACCCCTTATCTTTTAAGGTTAATATATTTTTTAATTACACTCTAAAAAAGGTAATGTTAATGGATGGGGAGAATCATTAACTCCTTAAGAGTTTTGGATGACAATTTTAGAGTTGGAGATGCTTAGCTGTAAATAGTCTTTACTTTGTTAAAGATAACTTTTCTTGGTTGAAAATAGAATAAAAGGATTTTATAAAGTTTGAGGCTTTAAAGAATTTACAACTTCAATGGAAAAAGAAAATTTCAAAGTTTTATGATACTTATCTAATTTTCAATGTTGTGATGCTTTCCTTAAGCATTCCTACTTTCAAAGTGAAATGTCATAAAATGTTTTAAGATATTTTATTGTAAATCTGAAAGTAATGCTATTGAACATTATTTTCTAACAGAACTAAAAATGTAAATGAAATAATGTTATAGTGGAAGATATTATCTTCTAAGAAAAGAATTTTTTTTGAATAAGCCTAATGACAGGAACATAATCTCTCTTTCCTGATAAATCTTGCAATATGAACGTTGATGGGTCTATTTGTTAAAAAAATTGAAATATTCTAAGCCACATTTTATGTAATTTAGTATCCTTTCCTTTTTCCTCATATTCCTTGTCCCATTTAAGGACGACGTGTCCAATTTGAAAAGATTTTTTTGTAAACAGAACTTGCATCAAAAGAATATTTGACTAGTTGTTAATGGCGAGCATGTGTAAGCTAGGATTTTTCTCTTTCTTCTTCTAGCTTAAGAATTTGAGACTGTCTTAGCTATAAATAAGAAGAATATTTTTCTTCGATAAATTGCACTAGGGCTAATGAGGGAAGAGATAGATTCGAAGGGATGATAGCCTCTTTTCCATATACTAGATTGAAGGGAGAAGTACCTATTGAGGCCTTCTGAGTTGTTCAGTCTATCCATAGGGAAAATATCAAAGCTTTGTCCCAATTATTTTGGCTTTGATCAACAGTTCTTTTAATAATTATTATGAGGTTCTTATTGGTTGATTCTGTTAGACCATTTCCTTTGGGGGTAGTAGTTAGTAGAGTACTTAAGTTTAAAACCCCTCTTAAGATAAAACTCAGCCATATTATTTCGTAAAAAGTAAGATCCATTATCAAACATAAGTGCAGTCGGTAAACCAAATCTAATAATAATCAACTGATTAATGAATTCAATGATAGCATCGGAATTGGCTACCTTTAGTGGAATTGCTTCCACCCACTTAGTAAAATAGTTTGTAGTTGTAAGGATATACTTATGTTGCTTTGAAGAATGAGGAACAATCTTACCTATGATGTCGAGTCCCCATTGTTCAAAAGGTTTTTCAATGTTGACCGATTGTAGAGGTAAGCATGGAAAATTTTAGGGGCTAATGTTCGCCCAGTGAGATAATTTTCCATGATTTTTCCACAAAAAATATTCGATAATTTCCAATTTTTATAAAAGATGTTTCGCCCAAATTTTAGAATATAAAACTATCTTACCTTAAAAATCGCCAACATTATATAGAGATTATATATAAAAGCATTATAAATTTGAACAATTTTACAAAAATATCAATAAACATTTTGTAGTTTACATATTAGGGACTAGTGAGATTCGCCAATGTTTTTAAACTTCAAGAAAAAATTCCATCCTTAAACTTTTCCTTAGAGGTAAGGCTGGTTTTCATTGTCTTCCAATAGTAGTTTTACATATTTTTCATTTCCTCATGTATTCATGGGTATCTTTGAACAAAGTTGGCCAATAGTAGCCATCATGCAGGATCTTATGTGTAGTGGTATCTCCAAAATTTCCACTAGTTGATCCATCTTAGAGTTCCTACAAAACATTCTATGCTTTAGACTTTTCAAAGCATATTAATAATACCTAATCACAATTTCTTCTAAAAAACACATCATCAATGATTTCATATTGATTTGGTTTTAATCTTAAATACCTTTTCCTTTTGTGCTTGAGTTTAGCGGGAGCATATCCATTTTTTAAATAAAAAATTAGATCATCATATTGGGACTCTGAATCATATAGGATTACCTCAAATATGTGTATAGTACTACCTGAGTTCTCATCTACTGGTAGGTTGGAAGCTCCTGTAACAAATCTTCAAAAACCTTGTCCTTTGACAATTTTGGATGGTTTAATTTCAATATCATATTCTTGCAGGGTTGTTACCCAATTTTCCCTCATTTTCCCTATTTCCCTAATTCCCTAATTGTCTCACTGCTAAGAATGGGACTATTATTTTACTGTGTGTTTTTAGGAGAAAATGCCTGAAGTGCTTTATAGATTTGAAAACAACAAAATGTTGCTTTTCCACCTCTGAATAATTTAGTTCAAAACCTTGAAAATTAGAACTAAAGAAAGAGATGGGTGCTTCAATTAGTGGGTCATTAAGTTATGTTAGAACAGCAACATAAGATGTTTGAGAAGCAAAAGTGTACAAGATGAAATGATTAGAACATTTTTGAGTTGTTAAAGAGGGATCATGCATAATGGATTGTTTAATTAAAGAAAAAGCTTCCCTTTCGTTATGTCCCCACGTAAAGATTGATTTTTTCTTAATCATGCTTTGTAATGGTAAAACAATTTCGGAAAAGTCAGCGACAAATCCCTTAACAAAATTTATCTGACCTAGAAAGGACTACATAGAGTTTTTATTGTGGGGCAAAGAAGTTTCAGAAATTTCTTTTATTGTATCAGGATCGATATAGATGCCCTTTTTGGATAGAATAAACCCTGAAGGTTTACCTTCATTTAGAGAAAAATAATATTTCTTTCAATTTAATGAAATTCCATACTTCTCGTAGTGTTGAAAGATCTTCTTTAAGTCATGTAAATGGTTGTTTCTCTTCTTGGAATAAGCAGTTATGTCATCCAAGTAAACAACAATTTTTTTGTTTCTCAGACCTTTGAAAGCTATATCCATAGCTCTTTGGAAGGTTTCCCCTGCGTTTATTAAACCAAAAGGCATTTTCTAGTAGGCATAAGTCCTGCATCTAGTCTTGAACATAGTCTTTAACCTATCATCTGGGTGGATCAGTATTTGGTTATATCTTGAAAATCCATCAACAAAAGATATTAGTTCAGAACCAGCTACTGATTGTAGTATTTGTTCCATGGTCAGTAATGGAAAATTGTCTCTCTAACAAGATTTATTGAGATTTCTGAAAGCTATGCAAATATGAATGTCACCATTCTTTTCCTGACAAGTACTAAGATTGATACCCATTTTGAATACATAACAGGAAAGATAATCTTGTCTTTAAGGCGTTTATTCAACTCAGACTTGATTTGGCTTTCTAGATTGGGATGATTTTTTTGTTATACCATTTTGTCATTGGATATCATGGGAATAGTGCATTGTATGATGGAGGTATCATATTTTTTAAGATCATCATAGCTCCAAGCAAATATAATTTCATACTTTTTTAACAATTGAATAAACGATAATCTCTCATCAGGTGAGAGGCAAGTCCTAGATTGATGTTTTGTGGTTTGATATCAGTTCCAAGGTTTACTAGTTCAAACCTTAAGGTTGAACTTTGGAGTTTAGAATTAGTAACTTTCTTAAATTTTTCTTTTAGATCATAAAGATCTTCAAGTTTTACGACACATTTAGGTATGGGATTCTCATTTGATTGTTTCCACTGATTATCATGTTCATTTTCATCAATTATCTAATCATCATATCATCCTTCAGATGTTAAAAATCTTAGGATATCTTTGTCATCATTAAACATTATTGGGATGGGGTCCCTTGGGTCATTTTTGGGGCAAAAGCCCAAGTTTTGATGTAAAAATATGAAAAGTCTCCGCAAATTGTGATCATGGAGCGCGTAGCTAGTTAAGAGTCAAAAAAGAGTTTTACCCTCCTTTATGTAAGCTTGAGTTTGTTTTTGAAGATCTACCCATGGTTCGCGGACCATGGGATTGTATATATAGGTGTGTCTTGGAGAGTCTAAGGTAGAGATCTAAGTTTATCTATGGGTAGAGCAAAGAAGTCTAGTGTAGAGAAGTAAGTCTTAGAGGGGAAAAAGGCTCTGCAGCTAAGTGCATAGAGGCCTAGAGTAGTGTTCGCAGCTGCGTGTGCAAACCCCTACAACTAAGTGGGCAAGGAAGTATTGAGTTTGTAAATCCATATTGAAAATAAATAAAAAAGATTGTTGCAGAAATTCCTGTGTTTTATTTCTTTACTTCTGTTATATATGATTGCAATATATGCTTTGATAAAATGGTGTCTTTATAAAATAATGATGTATTGATGCACGAATTTACTTGATCCATCTTATTATTTGAATGCAATTAATGTTAAGTGATTACACAAAGATCATAACATTTTCTGTTAAAGTTATCGAACACTTAGGCAGATCTAAGTTGATATTGATCTAATGGTAATATATGGTGCACATAAGTAGCTAATGTGTTGTCCATAGACCTTCACGGAGGTCTAGAGGCTGATCGAGGGAAGATACAATGCAGAAATTCTCACTGTATATTAAACTGATTATGCAATGTGCTAAAGCAAAATACCTAATCTACTTCTACAATAAAACTTGTGGAAGTTTAATCAATTTGAGCAAGATCAAATAGAACACATATAACAAAGAAGAAGAATCAATTGCATAGGAAACGCAGAAGAATACTCTAGGGAAAGCCTCAGCTAAAAACCCCGCTATTTGTATATCATACAAGTGGAAATATCTCAATATTACACAAAGCTTTAGCTCTCACAGCTAGCCAGCTCTCAGTACAATCCTCATGGATGCTCACAAGTAATCAAGGCTTCTCACAAACCTTCTCCTCTACCCTCCAAGCCTCTTATTTCCTTGCGTTGTTCCTCTGCAATGATTCACCTTCAACCAAGTGGAACACTACTCTTACTCACTATAAAACTGTACAATCCTCAAGGAATGAATTCCTTTTGCATGCAAGAGATTTTCTCATAGGAAAATTCTTGCAACTGATAGTACATTGTCCCTGCCTTAAATCTCAACTGGGTATCTGTCTGAACTAACATGTGTGAGCTATTTATGAGAGAATATTCAGTTATCTGGAGAACACTAGTTGCATGCCTGCATGCATTAACTGATTGAACACACAATCAGTTCCGCAAACTGTTCAGAACTAATTTAACTGGACTTAACTCAGTTAACTGAGCTAACTAATTACAACTCAAATAAAACTCATCCTTATCTCCTTAATTAAGGGATAACTTCCTCAATCAAAGGGATAATTGTAGCATGACTTCACAAAGACTTCATGTTTGAATTTCTCCAACTAATTAACTCAAGATGAATTAATTAAGTATTTTTCAAACAACAGGTGAAACTAAATTCGAATTTTAATTCTCAATTTTAATTCAAGGAAAAAATAAAATTGGAATATATCCTAAAATGCTATCTATAGCAATGTTACTTTTAGCATTTCTATTTTTAGCATTTCTTGTTTCTATTTTCAACACTCCCTCTCAACAAGAAAGGGATTATTTGCCACCCCAATCCTGTCTCTATGGAACTCGAATTTACACTTTGACAATGCCTTAGTCAAAATGTCAGCATCTTGATCCTTAGTCAAAATATACTGCAATAACATGATCCTCCTCTCCACACAATCTTTGAGACGATGATACTGAATGTCGATATGCTTGGACTTGTCTTGAAATATTGGATTATCAAAGAGTTTGATATAACTCTGATTATCACAATAGATCATAGTTGGATCCATCCTCTGATCAAACAAACCAACTAGAATTTTCCACATCCAAATGGCCTCACATGCTGCCTGACTTGCAGCCATGTATTCAGCCTCTACTAAGCTGAGTGCAACTGACCTTTGTTTCCTGTTGTACCAAGAAACTATAGTTGAACCAAGGTTGAAAATTCCTCTTGATGTGCTCTTCTGATATGATAGACTCCTTGCCCAATATGCATCTATGAAGCCCTATAGCTTTACTCCCTCTGATCATCTATACCATAATCCATACTAAGATGTGCCTCTAAGGTATCTCAAAAAATGCGTAGCCGCCTTCCAAAATAGCTTGGTAGGTTGAACCATAACTTGACTTAGTTGGTTCACCGCATAGCACAAATCTAGTCGTGTGTTACTACATACATCAGTGAACCCACGAGCTACATATACACAATAGCTTCTACTACTTCTCTTGAAGTAGCATCCTCCTTCGTCCAGTTACCTACTAGAGGAGTCTGCATGGGCTTGCACTTATTCATGTGGAATCTCTAGAGTATCTCATTCGCATATTTGCCTTGAGACACAAAAACTTCCCCATCCTTCTGCCACACTTCCATGCCTAGAAAGTAGTGCATGAGACCCATGTATTTCATCTCGAACTCTCTTGCAAGGTCCTCCTTGCAATACATGATCAAATGATTATCACCTCTCAATATTAGATCATCAACATAAAGAACAATGATCAACTCGTTACCTTCCACCATGATGTGGTACAAGTTCGCATTCACTTCACTCTTTGTGAAGCCCAACCCGGTGAAGTAGTTTTCGATCCTAGTGTACCAAGCACGAGGTGCTTGCTTCAGCCCATACAAATCTCTCTTGAGTCGGAACACATGCGAATCATGATCGAAGGTCTCAAAACCTTCCAGATGCTCTATATACACCTCTTCCTCAATCTTGCAATTGAGGAATGCAGTATTCACGTCCATCTAATGGATCTTTCAACCCATTTGTGTTGATAGTGCCAACATCAATATGATATATGAGTACCTTGCTACAAGAGAAAAAGTCTCATCATAGTCGATCCCCTCAACCTGTGAGAAACCACGGGCAACAAACATTACCTTATGTTTCTCTACACTACCATCAACAGCTTGCTTTACCTTGTAAAGCCAACGGGAACTCACAACTGACTTGTTCTCCAATCTTGGAACCGCATCCCAAACATTGTTTCAAACTATGGAGTCATACTCCTCCACCATAGCATCAACCCAAATCGGCTGTTGCATTACTTCCTCAAAGGAAGATGGCTCAGTCTCAACACATTCCCCAAGAAGGGCCATGTTTCCAGTGTACCTATTAGGTGACCTCCTCTGTCTGCGATAAGAAGATGGTTCTCCCACATTCTCTCTCGCATCCGACAATGATGCATTAGCTTCTATCATGTGCTTCCACCAATCTCTGGAAGACTCTGCTTGAGTGGATATATCCACTCCTGGAACCTCTGCATGCGGCTTCTCCGTACCATTCTAAGGCTCCTCCTCCTTAGGAACCAAAAGTTCCTCCATAGCCTGTAGTTGGAGCTCCCTCTCAAGATAAACTCGCATGGCCTTCTGCTCATTAAACTTAAGATCTCTACGAACCATTATCTTCCGAATGGAAGGCAAATATACCCGATATTTGTGGGGTGTATCAGTGTACCCCAAAAGTATCCCCAACTTTTCTTTCAGCTCAAGTTTCTTCCAGGCATCCTTGATCACATGGCAATAAACCAATGAGCCAAATATCTTGAAGTGACCCACATCTGGTCTCTTCCTAGAGAAAGCTTCCTCTGGTGTGTTCATCCCAAGAATGTGATGTGGGCTTCTATTATGCAAGTAGACCACTGTGTTGCATGCCTCATCCCACAAATGAAGTGGTAAGCCTTGGCTCATGTAGCATCGCCCAAGCTTCCCCCACAATCATTTTGTTCTTCCTCTCGACCACCCCATTCTGTTGTGGATTATGAGGTGCCATCAACTCAAGTTTAATTCCTTCCACTGCATAGAAGTATTTAAACTATTGAGAGACATACTCTCCACCATTGTCACTTCTCAAGGCCTTGATCTTCTTCCTTGATTCTTTCTCAACCAAAGCTTCGAACTCACAAAACTTTGAGAAGGTTTGATCCTTCTTCTACATGAAATAGATCCAGCATTTATGAGAAAAATCATCGATGAAAATCACATAATACCTTTGTTTCATCATGGAGGCTGTCGAGAATGGTCCACACACATCTGTATGAACATGCTCCAAGGATGCTTCAACTCGACTATCTCGATCATGAAATGAAAACTTGGTGTACTTTCCCAAGGTACAACCTTTGCATGTGTCCACTTACTCAAGTTTACCGGACTTAGAAATATGCTGCATTATCTTCAATGCCCCATGATGCAAGTGGCCCAACCGCCTATGCCATAACTCGCCAATATCTTAGCTTTGCACCAATTCTACTTTGGAACTCAATGCAGCACAATCATCTACCTCCATCTTGTAGAGATTCTTCACTCAAATCCCAATCCTCTTGGTCTGACCTGTGGCTATGTGTCTCAGGAACACCTTTCCTTTACTGAAGACTACATCGTAGCCCTTGTCTTCCAACATCATGACTGATACCAAGTTCTTCTTCAGTTCAGGCACCTACTTTACATTAGTCAGGGTGAGAGGAGCTTCATGCTCCCTCTCAAAAACAATTGTACCTTCACCTGAAACACGATACTTTCCATCATCGCCCATCTCTATGTGCATCTTGAGGTCTTTCTCCTCTAAGGTACTGAATAAACTCTTTTCGTCGGTCATGTGGAATGAGGCTCCACTATCCAGGTACCAAACACAACCCACCATCGATGAAACCATGCATGCGATGATGGTAAAATTCAATTCAAACTGAGAGGCTATTGCCTCACCTTCTGATCCTTTCAAGGATCCCTTCTTGTATTTCTTCAATGGACAATTAGTTGCATAATGGACCACCTCATGACAATTAAAGCATCTCACTTTAGATTTATCAATCTTCTTCCCACCATGGCAAGAACTCGATTTGGAATGGGAAGCCTTTCCTTTCCCTTTCCTTGCCTTACTGGCTAAGGCTAGAATTTCTTCATCATCATGCTTAGATGAAGAACCATCTCTAGTGCTCCTCCTGATCTCCTCCTGCATAAGATCTGACCACAGTCGTTCCCAATCCGGCAGTTTCTCTCTTCCATTCACTGAGTCCTGGTAGTTATGCCAGCACTTAGGGAGACTGAGGAGAGAAAGACTCACCATATCATCATTGGCTATCACTATTCCTACACTTCCAAGCTCATCTCTACAGGTGGTGAGCTTGTTCAGATATGTAGAAATTGTGTCGCCCTTTTTACACGATTTTCCGAAGCTTGTCCTTCAATGCCAGTTTCCTCTAGCCACTACTGTTTTGATATAGGTCCTTCAATGTCTTCCACATTGAGAACGGATTCTCCTTCCCATGGAGACTCAAGACAATATGGTCTCGAACTCCCTCCAGAAGAATCATCCTCACTTTCACCACACACTTCTTCCATTCCGCCAATTCTTGGGCATTAGTTGTTACTGGATTGGGGGTTTCTTGATTAATGAAATCCTTCAAACCATTATCTTCTAATACTGCTTCCATGTGATCCTTCCATGCTATGTAATTCGAGTTGCCATCTAGGGCATACTCAAGTCTCATGCCATTGAATGCCATTGGTGAACTTTGAGGTGTGATAAGAATTCGATTTTGTACTTATAATCAAGAACTTCAAACTTTGAAATTTTCCCTTCTCAGTTATGTTGTTCACAGCTACGATCACCTTTGCTCTGATACCATGTAGAAATTCTCACAGTAGATTAAACTTATTATGAAATGTACTAAAGAAAAATACTTAATATACTTCTGCAATCAAACTTGCAGAAGCTTAATTGATTTGAGCAAGATCAAACAAAACACATATAACAGAGAAGAAGAATCAAACACACATGAAATGCAGAAGAATACTCTGGGGAAAGCCTCAGCTAAAAACCCTACTATCTGTATATCATACAAGTGGAAATATATCAAGATTACACGAAGCTTTAGCTCTCACAGCTAGCCAACTCTCAGTACGATCCCCCTGGATGCTCACAAGCAATCAAGGCTTCTCACAAACCTTCTCCTCTGCCTTCCAAGCCTCATATTTCCTTGCGATGTTCCTCTGGGATGATTCACCTTCAACCAAGTAGAACACTACTCTTACACACTGTAAAACTCCACAATCCTCAAGGAATGAATTCCTTCTGCATGCAAGAGATTTTCTCATAGGAAAATTCTTGCAACTGATAGTACATTGTCCTAGCCTTTAATCTCAACTGGGTCTTTGTCTGAACTGACATGCATGAGTTATTTATGAGAGAATATTCAGTTATTTGGAGAACACTAGTTGCATGCATGCATGCATTAACTAACTGAACTCACAATCAATTCCACAAACTGTTGGGAACTAATTTAACTAGACTTAACTCAGTTAACTGAGGTAACTAATTATAACTCAAATACAACTCATCCTTATCTCCTTAATTAAGGATAACTTCCTCAATCAAAGGGATAATTGTTGCTTGAATTCACAAAGGATTCATGTTTAAATTTCTCCAACTAATTAACTCAAGATGAATCAATTAATTATTTTTCAAACAGCTGGTGAGACCAAATTCGAACTCTAATTCTCAATTTTAATTCAAGGACAAATTAAAATTGGAATATATCCTGAAATTCTATCTATAGCAATGTTATTTTTAGCATTTCTTGTTGCTATTTTCAACATACAGCGCTAAGCCTTAAGGGCTTAGAGACCTACATGAAGGAAGATCTAGGTCATAAAAAGACATCACACGGATCTCTAGATGTGGAAACTTGGTTCCAGCATCCCCCATACTGCTTCGGGTGAGACTTTAGTCTGCACTATGCGGATTGATGCCAAAATGGCTAGTAGAGTATGGATTTGTTTGGCACAACTAACTCTAAAACTAGGTCAGGACCCGCTAAATCAACAAATGGTTCTGTTGCTGAGACCGGGATCTGCATAAAGAGATGTGCGATGTCACATCATTGGAATCTAACCAAGAAGGAAAATAAGAAGTGATTGGATATAAATATCCATGAATTCGTAGCGCAGGAAAACAAGAATCCATGCCTGACAAAGGAATAGTGGTTGGATAGATATTTGTACATAGAAATACATGAAATTTTCTTTTGTACCTTCCCGATTGAACTATATGAATGGATAGCTAAATTGGAAGATGGCCAAGGAAGGTGGAGGCTTGATAGTCCAATAGTGTGGGCTCCAAAGCTAGTGTGGAGGTTAGAAGCTTCTGAAGATAAGATTATGCGTGTTGTTTACCATTGGCTTGATCAGGTTATAGTAGGATTTGTTATAGATCTCACGGTCGACACCTCAATCAGTTATAGTGAAGCAGAGCAATGCTTCTTCAAGGGACCACAAGGTAAGTATCTATGATCTTTGAATACTTGGACTAATATGATGGTGTGCGAGAAATGGGTTATGTCACTACCTTGATGTTTGGAGCTACGCGAAGTAGGAATCTCTTCGGAGATAGGGGAAGAATAGGCACTGAATATATCCCATTGATTTGACCTCCTATGAGTGACGACGAGAGAGCAGCACAGGCTTCACCATAGAGTGTTGTCTAGTTGATAAGGTACGGTTTTTCGCACATATATCATTTGTCCATGCCACCTCCACCTTCACCTCCACAACATACACCTTCACTCACACCACCACCACCATTTTCATTCAACATGTCGAATACAATGAAGTTGCCAGTTTGTAAGGGTTTAGGAAGTGAAGATCCAATCAGTTTTGGTTTTTTGCGAAGGTTGTATGGAAAACACAACATATTACATATGATAATATAAAAAGGGCACAGTTGGTTACAACTCTGCAGGATCATGTGCTGACATGGGACATTAAGTACCGCATTGATAAATCATTGGCATCGTTAGCAAATACTCAGATTGCTTTGAATAAAGAATTCAGTAATCCTAATTCAGCCTCGCAATCAGTAATTGGATTTAAGGAAATCATAATGAGGCCCAGTGAAATGCTTTGGGAGCTAGATCAAAGACTAAAAAGCAGGATCCGCGAAGCTAATATGATTCTTATAGATATTCAACACCACAATTGGTTTATAGTCGTGCTCCTGCCCCACCTAAGGATTTCTTTATCGCAACAAAAGATAGGAATGCAAGAGAAAGCTCTGGAAATTGCAATGAGATTGCATGAAACACCTATTCAGGATGCGTCTTTTGGAGTCCAACAAATTCACTCGTAGTTGTAGAACCTCTATTTGTAATTGTTGAGCTTGAAAAAAGAAGAGGAGGATAGGACATAGGTGTGCGAAGAAGTTTGGTGCCTCAAGTGTAAGAGTTAGGGGCATGATAAATATCATTACCTTGTCTTCACATATTATATCTCAGGAGGGGGCCCAATGCCCATGAGGTAGGAATCTCCAATAGGACCAAGTACGGGGGCCATGCTACGGTGTGCTATTTATCAGGAGGCTGGAAAACATGCAATAGATAATTGCCACTTGCTGCAAAAGTTCATGAAGACACCACAACAACTGTTCTATGATTTCTGCAAATCAGTGGACCACGTTGAGAACCACTATCGAAGCTATGAATTAATGATAGAAAGGATTCCTACATATCGAGTGCAAGAAGAAAATCAGCCTTCGGATCATGGAATTGGGGGAGTGCGCAGAGGATTCACTCTACCTACCTCTATGTAGGTAGATTGATTACACGGAGAGGGACGACAATAGGTAAATGCTTTGCCATGCTAAAGGGAGGGGGCCACCTCTTTCTCTTAAGATGTACTCCTCTGGCAGGGAAGGAAGACTTATCTCTAGCTTACCGACCGACAGTCATTTCTACTAGCCAACAGTCCATCGTCCATTTCCTGGATGGCTACTGGATCACTCTAGCACTTCCCCTGGCTTGATCAAGGTAGGGTACTACGAACCTTCTACCTACCATCCATTGTAGCATAGAAAAGCTGTTTAATGAGCGATTTTCCCTCCCTATGCAAGAAAGAAGCAGGTCAAGTGCAGTGATTGGATATCCCGACTTATACGCTGCAAGTTAGATCTACATTTTAGAACCAACAGTTTGGCTGCGCATAAGGTAAATAACAATTTCATGCAACTTCCTGTAATAGCTTAATGATTTGACATGTTGCCTAACAGATTAGCAAATTCAAAGATCTGGGGTTTGTTCCTAAATGTCCAAGGATGGTGAAATACCTATCCACTTTTGCATTCAAAGTCTACAGGTGGCTGGTCAACGCTAGTCAAACTCAGTTATTTTAGCAGAAATTCCAAAGTTAATGAGCAGATTTGCTATATTTGAGATTTTGCATGCCATAATTTACTTTTCTTAGCAAGATTCATTATCCATTTCTCATTATCCACTTACACTTCATTACATTTTCATCAATCTTAACCCACCAATAAAAGCAATGAAGCTCATTTACAAGCTTTTTGTTCCACTTTACATATTCATTGTCATTTTCCCTACCATTGCAAATAAAACCTTGCTTCATACACCATTGAGTCCATAGTCCTTGAGTCTAAAGATTTTTCTAAAAAAACCTTGAAGCTTGCATGCCTTAAGGGCAAGCTATCATGCTGATAAACAAAGGGATTACATCAATGTCACTTGTTCATCGAATCTTCTAAGTATTCGACAACAACAAATTCATTCATACTTAGAAAGATGTGTTAGGGGCATCTTGACTCTCATCCACATCAATGATGGGAGCTCTCGTGTTGACTAGTGGCATCCATTAATGGCCACTAAGCTAACAATTTCTTGTTATGTTCGACACTGAAACATTTATTCACATGACAAGAATTATGCCAACGAGTGTTGAAGACTTGAAGACCATCATTTTGTAGAACATGCACCAGATTTACTTCCATTACTTTTCAATTTTTGATGTAAGTGACTTGAGGACAAGTCAATAAATAAGGCTAGGGAGGGAAAGTGTAAATTTTGAATTTTGTATACCTTCCAATCCTTATACATTTTCATCCACATTCAGCAATAGATTCCGAACATTCAGCAAAAGATCCAGCAAGAGATTTAGTAGCAGATGCAACAAAAATAAAAGATTCACTTTTTCGACTTCATCCACCATTTTCATAGCGAAGTGAAGAAGACTATGATCAGAATTTTGCAGCCACGCATGCACAACTCTGATCCATTTTCAAAATGGTAAGTTGAGGTATGATATTTTCTAGCTTTTAACCATTTAATTCCTTGAAAAACTAGAATGATAATTTTTGAAAAAAAAAAAAAAAAACACTTCCTTTCCTCATTTCACAAAATTGCCAAAACCATCATTTTGGGGGCAGGGGGGCGTGCGATACATTTATACTTTGTCACCTTCATATTTTTCCATATTCATATACCACATTCTAAAACCCACATACTTTCAAAATATATTTACTATTACATCATCATGAGCATAAAAATAGTTTTGTAAAAAGTATTTAAAAGTTAATTGGATGCCAACACAATCACGGTTGTTCCACAAGAACCAACCATGATGCATTCCAACAAAAATACTTTGCAATAAAAATCACTTTATCAATATGCAAAGATCATACATTAAAATTGAATGCAACAAACAAAATATGGTTGAAACACAAGAACCAACCAAGTTGCAATTCATCAAAACACTTTGCAAAATTGAAGTAAATGATATCATGCAAAGTTTAAGCCAAAGCTCAAGTATCAAAAAGTAATGTAATAGATTGCATGAGAACATGCAATACCCTTAGTTTCGAGGTATGTTGGGCCTAATAATTATCCTTAAAATACATCCACTTTCACTCCATTCAACATCCACTTTCTCTCCATTCACACATTTTCTCACCTCTATTCCACAACCATGTCATCACATCCCCTTCACTTTCATCATTATGTAGGTTACCTTTGTGTTTTCCAAAACATTATTAATTCTTAGTATTTTTAAGTGAATTTGTGGTTAAACTTTAGAAAATAATATCCATATACTTATACCTAACAATTAGAATGAGTTTGTTGACACGTGTAGGTACAAAGTAAGCTTCTAAGGCACCCTTATGTGGCACTCTATGTTCAAATTCGAATTTGAAGAGATCATGGACCTCATGGATAAGATCATGGTCCTCATGGAGAAGATCATGGAGGATAGGGTTATGTGTCACCATTGGTTGAGAGATATGTGGATTTGAAGAGGGAATAGTGGATCATCATTATAAGTTTGTTATCTCATCTTGTTGTATAAATAGGAGTGTTATCTCCTTCATTTGTAATCTTAATTTTTTTTAGAATTTAGAAACTTAGTCCTTCATTAGTAATTTTAGATTTTAGGATCATTGTAATGGACATTTAGAATCTCTTGGAATGTAGAAATTGGAGCTTGTAATTTCAATTTGCAATTGATGATAAATAAAGTGGATTTGATTTTCTTCTACACTTGACTTCTTTCCAGGTGTGCTTGTGGAGCTATGGAGGGCCCCCATTTCCTCACTTGCATACTTGTTTTGGTATAGTAAGCTTTCATTTTTTTTTATTTCATTAGTTTAAAGATCTTGATGATGGAAATATAAATGAGTAGTCCCTTGTAAGAGAGCTTTATTATTTCCTACGATCAATTTGAACTATGTTTAAATACCTTCATTTCTTAGTTTATTCATTAAGATGGTTAGAAATATTAATGAATAGTCTCCTGTAAGGTAGCTTCAATATTTCTTACACTTGTCATAATGTCTTTTATTTTTTAGATTTTTGTTAAGTGAGTAAATAGGTGTTGGAGATCCCAGTGAAAGACCTCCTGTAAGGGAGCTTTGGCATTTCTTCACCTACCTTAGTTTAGTTTGTCTCTAACGCCATATATATTGGATGATCCTCAAATTTTACTTACCCGAATTGATAGTAAATGAAACTCTAATTTGCATCCACATTTTAGACCCAACATTTTGGCGTCGTTGCTAGGGAGAATCATTTAAAGATATACTTAGGAAGTTATTTTTATTGAAATTTCCTTTTATGGACTAACTTGTGAAACCTGGTGACAGCAAGATCTTCATAAAGGTGTTCAAGTTTGAGTTTTTTGAGTTTTCATACTTAGTTTCATTTTAAATTCAATTTTTTTTTGTCAAACCCCCCATTTCTTACTAATTCATCTACGAATGAGGAATTTGAAGATGTTAAACAGGTACTTCTTGGAAAGAAAGAACAATATTGAAGATTGGTTTCAAAAGGACCTTGCACCAAATCCAAGAATAAAACTGGTCACTCACATCCTTGCAAATAATCAGGTAAAAAATTTAAATCTTGATGTGAGCATTTTCGAGTTCTTAGTCCATAGGTGGCTTCACTGGAAGCATGCTTTTACCTAGGAAATAAAAAAATCTTTCAAGCAAGTTAAGGTAGAATAGATTAGAAAAATAAAATGAGATCTCGCTAGAGTTTTTAGTCTTGTGTTTCTTTGAAAAAAACATCATCATTTCTCATGAACAAATTTACATTTCATCCACGCTAACATACAAAAATAAAAAAATAAAAAACAAATCAATAGGTTAGTATGCTCTCTTCCTGCGCTTCAAGCGATCAGGAAGATCAGAAAATCTATTGATTTATTTTTAAAATTGAATAAAAATCTCTTGCTCATAATTTAAAATTACAACATTTTAAGAAATTGAAATCATTTTTTTAAAATGTTTATTTTCGATTTCAAATTTAAAAATGAAATCTATAGTTTAGGGATCTGATCAATGTGTTGAAACTTCTCTGCCTATGATTATTTATTCTTTTGGTGACCTATTGCAAATTCTACAAGAACAGGATTTCATTGGTCCAATTTCGATTTCTCCCTAGTGATTGAAACTGCAGTCTCTGGGTTTTTATTGGAGAAAATTCATATTATCCTCTGATTAGTAGGCCGACACAGAGAATGCCACGCTTATATTGATAAATCCTTCAAAAAAGAGTTAGGAAAGGCAAATAACAGGTAGTTCAAGTAGGTTGGAGAAAACATTATGGGCGGAGGAGCTTAGTTATAGTAGCAATGATCTAGGTATAAGTAGAGGTTCCCATAGAGGGTTGATATCGAATTCGAGTAAAAGGGTACAGTTGGAGGGCTTCCTTTTCTACCTTCTAGAGCCCATGCTCTATATGGGTCTAGTATGAATATGAGCCGCATTTTCCGATAGAGGCAAAACCAATTCCTAGAATGCCACAAGCATGTGTGGAAAATAGTCGATTCACTTTGCCTGCTTCTGCATAGGTATATTGATTACACGGAGAGGGACAACAATAGGGAAATGCTTTGCCATGCTAAAGGTAGGGGGTCACCTCTTTCTCTTAAGTTGTATTTCTCTAGCAGGGAAGGAGGACTTCTCTCTAACTTACTGACCGACAGTCGTTGCTATTGGCAGACAGTCCATCGTCCATTTCCTAGATGGCTACTGGATCACTCTAGTGCTTCCCCTAGCTCGGTCAGTGTAGGGTACTATGAACCCTCTACCTTCCATCCATTGCAGCATAGCAAAGTCGTTCAATGAGCAATTTTCCCTCCCTATGGAAGAAAGAAGCAAGTCAGGTGCAGTGATTGGATATCTCAGCTTATATGCTGCAAGTTAGATCCGCATTTTAGAACCAACATTTTGGCGGCACATAAGGTAAATTACAAGTTCATGCAACTTCCTGTAATATCTTAATGATTTGACATGTTTCCTGACAAATTAGCAAATTCGAAGATCTGGGGTTTGTTCCTAAATATTCAAAGATGGTAAAATACCAATCCGCTTTTGCATTCGAAGTCTACAGGTGGTTGGTCAATGTTGCTCAAACTCAACTATTTTAGCAGAAATTCCAGAATTAATGAGCAAATTTGCTATATTTGAGATTTTGCATGCCATAATTTACTTTTTCCCAGCAAGAGTCACTATCCATTTCTCATTATCCACTTACACTTCATTACATTTTCATCAAGCTTAACCCACCAATAAAAGAAACGAAGCTCATTTACAAGATTTTTGTTCCACTTTACATATTCATTGTTAGTTTCCCTACCCTTGCAAATAAAATCTTGCTTCATACACCATTAAGTCCATAGTCCTGGAGTCTAAATATTTTTCTAAAAACACCTTGAAGCTTGCATGCATTAAGGGTAAGCTATCATGCCAATAAAAAAGGGAATACATCAATATCCCTTGTTCATCGGATCTTCTAAGTATTCGGCAACAACAAACTCATTCATACTTAGAAAGATGTGTTAGGGGCATCTTGACTCTCATCCACATCAAATATGGGAGCTCTCTGTTGACTAGTGGCATCCATTAATGGCCACTAAGTTAACAATTTCTTGTTATGTTCGACACAGAAACATTTATTCACAT
Organism: Pinus taeda; assembly: GCA_000404065.3. Taxonomy (NCBI): domain Eukaryota; kingdom Viridiplantae; phylum Streptophyta; class Pinopsida; order Pinales; family Pinaceae; genus Pinus; species Pinus taeda. The sequence continues at coordinate 210,908 of APFE031168311.1, read as the reverse complement.
GACAAGAATTGTGCCAACGAGCATTGAAGACATGAAGACCATCATTTTGCAGAAGAGGCAGCAGATTTAGTTTCACTACTTTTCAGTTTTTGATGTAAATGACTTGAGGACAAGTCAATAAATAAGACTAGGGAGGGAAAGTGTAAATTTTGAATTTTGTATACAGTCCAAGCCTTATACATTTTCAGCTGCATTTAGCAATAGATTCCTAACATTCAACAGAGGATCCAACAGCAGATTTAGCAGTAGATGCAACAATAATAAAAGATTCACTTTTTTGAATTCATCCACCATTTTCACAACCAAGTGAAGAAGACTATGATCAGAATTTTGTAGCCACGCATGCTCAACTCTCATCCATTTTTGAAAGGGTAAGTTAAAGTATGATACTTTGTAACTTTTAACCATTTAATTCCTTGAAAAATTAGAATGATAATTTTTGGAGAAAAAAAAACACTTCCTTTCCTCATTTCACAAAATTTCCAAAACCATCATTTGGGGGGGGGGGGGAAACTTTGTCACCTACATATTTTTTCATATTCATAGATCACATTCTAAAACCCACATACTTTCAAAATATATTTACTATTACATCATCATGAACATAAAAAAATCTTTGTAAAAAGTATTTAAAGGTTAATTAGATGCCAACACAATCATGGTTGTTATATAAGAACCAACCATGATGCATTCTAACAAAAATACTTTGCAATAAAAATCACATTATCAATATGCAAAGATCATACATTAAAATTGAATGCAACAAACAAAATATGGTTGAAACACAAGAACCAACCAAGTTGCAATTCGTCAAAACACTTTGCAAAAGTTAAGTAATTGATATCATGCAAAGTATAAGCCAAAGCCCAAGTATCAAAAAGTAATGTAATATATTGCATGAGGACATGTAATACCTTCAGTTTCGGGGTATGTTGGACCTAAGAATTATCCTTAAAATTCATCCACTTTCACTCCATTCAGCATCCACTTTCTCTCCATTCACACATTTTCTCACCTCTATTCCACAACCATGTCATCACATCTGCTTCACTTTCATCATTATATGGGTTACCTTTTTGTGTCCAAAACATTATTAATTCATAGTATTTTTAAGTGAATTTGTGGTTAATCTTTAGAAAATAATATCCATATACTTATACCTAACAATTAGAATGAATTTGTTGACATGTGTAGGTACAAAGGAAGCTTCTAAGGCACCCTTATGTTGCACTCTATGTCCAAATTCGAATTTGAGGAGATCATGGACCTCATGGATAATATCATGGACCTCATGGAGAAGATCATGAAGGATAGGGTTATGTGTCACCATTGGCTGAGAGATATGTGGATTTGAAGAGGGAATAGTGGATCATCATTATGAGTTTGTTATCTCATCTTGTTGTATAAAGAGGAGTGTTATCTCCTTCATTTGTAATCTTAATTTTTTTTTAGAATTTAGAAACTTAGTCCTTCATTTGTAATTTTAGATTCTAGGATCATTGTAATGGATATTTAGAATCTTTTGGAATGTAGAACTTAGAGCTTGTAATTGCAATTTGCAATTGATGATAAATAAAGTGGATTGGATTTTCTTCTACATTTGACTTCTTTCTAGGTGTGCTTGTCGAGCTATGGAGGGCCCCCATTGCCTCACTTGCATACTTGTTTTGGTATACTAAGCTTTCGTTTTTTTTTTTAATTTCATTAGTTTAGATCTTGATGGTGGAAATATAAATGAATAGTCTCTTGTAAGAGAGATTTAATATTTCATGTAATCAATTTGAATTATGTTTAAATACCTTCATTTCTTAGTTTATTGATTAAGATGGTTAGGAATATTAATTAATAGTCTCTTGTACAGGAGCTTCAATATTTCTTACACTTGTCATAATGTCTTTTATCTTTTATATTTCATTTTGTTAAGTGACTAAATATGTGTTGGAGATCCCAATGAAAGACCTCCTGTAAGGGTGCTTTGGCATTTCTTCACCTAGCTTAGTTTAGTTTGTATCTAAGGCCATATATAATGGATGATCCTCAAAGTTTACTTACCTAGATTGATAGTAAATGAAACTCTAATTTGCATCCACATTTTAGACCCAACATATTGCGTTGGGAGCAGTGATGACGTAAGCTAGTGAAGGAGAGATAGATCATCCTATAACATTTGCAAACAGAAAATTGTCAAAGGATGAGAAGAATTATTCTACAATAGAGCACGCATAATTAACTATGGTCTACATGCTCCAAAAGTTAAGACACTATCTGTTATGTGGGAATTTCAAGATGTACACAGACCATTCTACATTGAAGTACCTAGTTAATAAGCTTGTGTTGGGGGGGAAGATATGCAGATGGCTGCTGCTGTTTCAAGAATATGAATTTGAGGTAACTGTGAAGCGGGAAGGTTGAATGCAAGACCTGACAATTTGTCATGAAATGAAATAGTGGAGGATCCTACTAATTTTGAGGAAGGATTTCCCGACACGCAGCTCTTCACGGTGCGCTTAGCAAATAACCATTTTGCATATATTATCCACTTTTTTACCATAGGGACGGCTCCATAAGGCTACACAAGTCAGCAGAAGAAAGAGTTGGTAGTATGCACAGTTGATTTCTCAATAGTTGCAGGACATTAATACAAGATGGGTTCAGACGAGATATGCCAATGATATGTGCTCAATTTTGAAACAAACAATATCCTTGGGGAGGCTCATGGAGGGGCTATAGGAGGGCACTATGTAGGAAAGGCAATGACACAGAAGATTTTGTGTGACAGGTTGTGGTGGCCTACATTACATAAGCATAACAAAGCATATTGTAGGGCGTGTCATGCATGTCAAAGAATGGGCAGACCATTGCAGAGGGATGAGTTGCCTATGAATCCTCAAGTGTCGTTACAACCATTTGAGAAATGGCCTATTAACTTTATAGGACCAATTCAACCCCCAGGCAAGAAAACAGGTGCGCACTTTATCATCACCATGAAAGCGTATCTTACCAGGTGGGTGGAGGCACAACCTGTGAAGGATTGTATAGGAGCGACAACAGCTAAATTCTTATTTGAATACATGTTGACCAAGTTTGGCTGCCCAAACGTGTTGATGAGTGATCCCAGTACGCACTTCCTCAACGAAATTATTAGCACACTAAGAGAAGAGTTTGAACTGTATCATTAGAAGAGTACACCATATCATCATCAGGCTAATGTATTGGAGGCCTTCAATAAGATATTGGAGAAGGAGATGAAAAAAAAATTCAACATGCAGCGGAATGAATGGGACATGAACATACGACAGTTTTATGGGTGTACATGACTACTTGCAAGAAGCTAACAGATTAGACACATTTCCAGGTGGTCTATGGCATAGAAGTTATGATGCCTATGGAATATATCGTGCCTAGTCTATGCATAGCAACTTTAACATGGATGTTGGACCATGGAGCCTTGCAAGAACGGCTTGCACAGTTGATGGAGCTCAAAGAAGACAGATTTGTGGCTAGATTTCATCAGGAAGTATAGAAGGAACATGAAAAAGCATGGCACGATCGGCACATCAAGATGCACACATTTAAGGTAAATGAATTGGTTTTATTATATGATAGTAAGTTCGTTAATTTTCCAAGAAAGTTTCTGATGCGCTAGTTGGGGCCATATGTCATCAAAGAAATCATAGATGGGGGCGCGGTTCAACTTGCTAAGTGGAATGATGAACTTTTTCCAGGAAAGGTGAATGGAAGTCGGTTGATGCCCTATGCAGGAGATCTAGCTCAGTGACTACATGACGGTAGCACAGTCTTAGTTCTCCACGTAGTTGCAAGGGAGCGCAGGACTATAAACTACACTACTCGGTTTTGGGAGTTATGTGACAGAGGAGATGCGCAAAAAAGGGTGATGTGATTATACCAGAGACTGCCGAAAATAGTTGTTCCAACACCATGCAGCTGCAAGAGATCTCATTGACCTCTCCTCCTGATGTCCATGTTAAGCCCAATGAAAGGATATGATTTGATCCCTTTTCTTGAGTGATTAGAGTATATCTCTCAATAACAAAACCCCACCTCACTAGATCAGCTAGGTTGGACCAGTAAACACCAAAACTAACTCTCTAGATAATGTGGGCTCTCGCCTAGACAAGCTCGAGGAGATCCATTCAATAACAAAAGCAAAATAAGAATCTCTGCCTAAGGAGTGAGCTATTAATAGTCACAGACTATCTAAATACCATGGGTGAAATATGAATGGCTGAAAATAGCTCTTCCAACACCATGCATCTGCAAGAGATGTGATTGACCTCTCCTCCTGATCTCCATCTTAAGCCCAATGAGAGGACATGATTTGATCCTTTTTTTTGAGTGGTTAGAGTATATATCTCAATACCAAAATCCCTCCTCGATCCCTTTTCTTGAGTGGTTAGTATATCTCTCAATATCAAAATCCCTTCTCACTAGATCAGCTAGGTTGGACCAATAAACAACAAAACTAATTATCTATACAGTGTGGGTTCTCACCGAGACAAGCTCCAGGAGCACAATTCAATAACAAAATAAAAACAAGAATCTCAAATGTGTGCCTAAGGAGTGAGCTATTATTAGTCACAGACTATCCAAATACCATGGATGAATACCATGTGTCTTTTTCTTCTTTTAATAAAGTGACTTCTAATATTTCTTTTTCTTTAGTGACTATTAATTAAATAGTTCTCCCATAGATCATAATTACTTTTAGTTTGTAACACATGCTAATGAGGTATTCTCATTTCCCATGTCCAAATACTATGGGTGAATACCATGTGCCTTTTTCTTCTTTTATTAAAGTGACTTCCAATATTTCTTTTTCTTTAGTCACTTTTAATTAATTAATTCTCCCATAGCTCATAATTAATTTTAGTTTGTAGCCCATGCTAATGAGGTATTCTCATTTCCCATGTACGCAAAAAGGAACATTATAGAGAATGCTCCCCTTTCTCTTCAATAATTACTATGCTCCCTTTTCTCTTCAATAATTAATCAAGGACATTCTTCCCCTACTACTTTATAGTGTGAGCAAAAAGAACTCAAATTATTGTATGCTTTATAATAAAAAAATTTAGGAAGAATAAATTTTGGCTCTTATCCATCCAATGAGTAGTCAATGCATAGTAGACGATGGATTGCTAAATTTCCCAACCTCTATGCTCACCCACAACGATATATTTTTCATCCAAACTTTAGGTTTTCTTCTCCATGGTGTTGAATTTTGGTCAAGCTTGGCTAATGGTTTGTGATGGAGACACAACATAAGAGTATCAAGCATGAATGCTAGAATGATGGAATGGATGATAAAGTGAATGGAAATGAGAGAATGGAGAGGAAATGATGGTTGACATTATTTTTTATAGGATAATGTACAACTCTTACAATTCCATATGATGATTGTACTCATGTTAAGCTTCCATAACTATGTGAAAACGATTCCGGCAAAACTCTTAGATGCATTTTAGGATTGGTTTTATAAGTAAATGGAAGTGTATGGCTTCATTTAATGCATATGGTGGAAAAAAGATGAGAAGTAACTCTACACTCTGCAATAGAGGATTTACTTTCCCGTATGGCCCTTTCCTCTTCCTCTTAGGTGGAATCATAGTTGTTCTTCTGCTCTCCACAACTATCTCATACCATTATATATTATATTCTAATATTAAAATTTATAAAACTCATGTTCATCTTGGCAAGCCTACCATGCAATGTATATAAGTAAATTTATATCATCTACTTGCTTATACATTCACTACTTGGGTATAGGTCTTGAATTTCATATTAAAAATTCATAATAGCATATTTATATCATTTACACATTAAGCCATTTATTTAAGGGCACATGGCTTGAATCTCATCATAATAACCAAACATTTATAATGTATACTTAATCTAATCCAATACATTTCAAGAATCAAAATTACAATATTATAAAATTATTAAATTCTAATTCAATACCTTAAATTCTAATTCAATACCTTTCCAGAATCTATCAAAATTAAGATATTACAAAATCATTAAATGTAGAAGAGATAGCACTCTTTCTATCCCCTCCAAATAAACTTTTTAGAAAAATTCAACCAATTTTTCCAAAATCACTAAATTCTAATTCAATACCTTTCAAGAATCTATCAAAATTAAGATATTACAGAATCATTGAATGCAGAAGAGATGACACTCTTTCTATCCCCTGCAAATAAGCTTTTAAATCAATTTTTCCAAATTTCATTGCAAGATTTCGATTTTTGACAAAAAATAATTATAGTTTTTTAAAAATAAATGAATGAAGTTTTAGGTCAATCTTTTTGGTTAAAGGATAAATGCTCATGATTATCAAAACATTGATATCGTTGATGGTATGAAATACGTTACTTGTAAATTCGTTTTTTCAATAATCTTACCATTTCTACTTAAAATGAAAAGGATATCATTTTTTTCATTTAGAAAATATAAAAATGAAAAAGAACGAGGAGGGAGGGGCATCCATTTTAGTGGAGAATTCAATTTTATTTTTTGTATAAGATTTTTAAATAGGGAAGTTGAGAGATAACAGTAGGTATTACAAACTGTAATTTTCCAATATAATTATTGAAATCAATATTTTTATATGTTTGTTCAAGTTAGTTTTTTTTATGAATGGATTGGCATATTGTCAGCTCATATAAAAATTTGGAAACAATATTTTGCATTTGCTTTCAAATAAATTTCTATTTTCATAAATATATGAAAAATATATCTTTATTAAATTGAATTGCGTCGCGGACTACGAGTTTCCAAAGTTCATTACATAGCTTCGATCTACAAGGATTGATGGAAAATCCAATGGCATATCATAATCTTAATTACTTACTAATTTTTTGGAAATGCAAAAATGTATTATTACTGACTATTTAATTTTATATTTTTCATTACCATATTATTTAGGAAATCAGATAGGCAAAAGGTTAAACTGATTGATTTATTATTTTGATCTTAGCTGTTTTTTAAAAATTCTAAATCTAAAAATTTAAAATATTTTTAAAAAAAAAAAATTGTTAATTTTTTTTTTTTTTTTTTATTAAATTTCAAATGTGTTTTTTAACTATATCAGCATAGATTTATTTTAAATACCCTTCAAATATATATAGATCTATTTTAAATACAGATCTAATATGAGTTGAGAGGGATTGAATTTTTTCATTTGGAAAATTTTTTATGAGCAAACATTATTTAAATGTTTTGTATAGTTATTATTTTTTTTTACGCTGACATGAGCAAAATTTTAACTTTGATAACTGACTGAAAGACTTATACATCATACTGACTTGTAAAATAAGAAAATCAAAAATATTAATTTTTTACAAAACTAACTAATAAAACATCACTTAAAAATAATAATATATTTTTAAAACTTATTAACCAAACATCATTTTAAAAAATCTAGTGAGGCCCTAACTTAACCGCGCATTGAAGTAATTAATAATTTTACTGATAATTTTTAATTTATATATAAATTATATATATAAAATCTGAATTATAATAACTGTAAGTTATTATTAATAATAAAAATTAATAGAAAAATTTAACATAATAAGATTTTCTTTATAAAAAAAATTTGTGAAATATCTACTACTAGATTAAGAGTTTATATATATCAAATTTTATTTTGGATTTAAGTTTATATATATAGAATTTTATTTTAAATTTAAAAAACGTAATCGTTCATATAAACAATAGACATAGGTTGTGTATCTATCAAGTCAAGAACTTAAAATTAAAATAGAATATTTTGATTTTAAAATGAGTTATGTTTTTTTGGGCAAGTGGTAATGATAAACCATGGTACTGGTTGTAACAAAGTCTAGTTACAAGCTAATAATATCCATCATAAAATGGGGGTAAATATTCATGTTTAAGAATATTATTATATTGTAAATATTAAGTTTCAATTTAAAAATTTTATAATATTAAATTAAAATAAAATATCTATAAAATATTTTAATTTTGAAATGACTTATGGTTTTTTAGCATGTGGTATTGGGGCATGTATTGTACCAAAGTATAAATTATTATGACACTTGGTGAATAGAATTTCTTGTTAGATTTTTTATTTTTTTAATATAACTATTATATATAGCAATTCAATTTAAAATCACATAAACGTACTTCTTGAGATTTGCTAGTAGGTAGTCCTTCTTCAATGTTTCTAGCACCTGTGTCAAATGTGAAATGTGCTCTTCCCATGTAGCACTATAAAACAATATATCATCCAAATATACAATAACACATGAGTCTATAAAAGGGCACAATACATCATTCATTTATCTCTTAAACGTAGCTAGTGCATTACATAGGCCAAATCACATGACTAGCCACTCATACAAACCTTGCTTGGTTTTGAAGGAGGTCTTCCAAGTATCTTCTTCTTTGACTCAGACCTGGTGATATCCAGACTTCAAGTCCAGCTTGGTGTAGTATTTTTCTTGTTGCAACTGATCCAGTAGATCATCTATCCTTGGCAAGGGATATTTATTCTTTAGCATGGTTTTTTTCAACGCCATATAATATATACACATCTGCCAAGTCCCATCTTTCTTTGGAACAACGATGATGGGTGACCCACATGGTGTTGTACTCAGTCAAATGACACCTTCTTCCAGCAGCTACTGCAATTGTTTCTTCACCCCACTTGCTTCTATAAAATATTGTCGATACAAACCAATATTTGGAAATGGGGAGTCCGACAATAGTTGGATCTCATGTTCCACTTCTCTCTTAGGTGGTAACCCTTTAGGATCTTGAAACAAATCCCTGTATGCCTATAAAAACTCCTCCAATTGTTTTTTTTGTTTCTTAGTACATCCATCCATGGATTCCTTGCCTCTTATTATCTCCTCTACAAACTAACTTTCTCTTAAAAAAATAAAACATACTTCTTGCTAGAACTAATCAATTTCTTGGTTTGGTTGGCACTTACTAGTGAAATTTTCAACTTTCCTTTGTGCCCATTGATGATGAACGATTTTCCATCATTGACAAGTTGGTACTGGTTGTCTCTCCTCGTTAATAGTTCATCTCGCATGTACATGTATGGATTCCCAAACATGACTCCACATACATCAAGGGGAATCACATCTAGATATACTTCATCAATAAAATCAATACTAATAGCAAATCTAATTTTGCATTGTTTTGTTACCTTCAGTGCTACATTCTTATTTACCCATCCCAGTGGATATAGGTTTGGATGCTCATGAACTTCCAGCCCCAACTTCTTGACCAACTATGTTGCAATGAGATTTGCCTACAATCTTGAGTCAAACAGAGCATCAACCTTTGTCTTCTTGACCTATAACTTTATATGGAAGAATTTGGTCATTTCCTTTTCTTCCTATTACTGAAGGTTACAAAGATTCATCTCCTTTTGCACTGACGTAAATACAATTTTCTCATCCACATCCGAGTTTCTTTCAACATGGTTTCTCGAATCACTAGCCATGAGATTTGTCTTCTTATTATATTTCAACTTGTTCTTCAGGTTCAACTCTAGATGCAACTTCGGGCACTTCTCCTCTATATGGCCATTAATGTTGTAGTGGTTGCAGTGGCTGCTAGGATCTTTGCACCGATGTGTTGTGGTTGTCGTCTTTTTATCTTTCCCCCTTTTGGCTTCTTCTTTCCCTCCTTAGAAGCATCATTTTGTTCATTCTTCTTTGATCCACTGGATTGTTCTCTCTTCATGCCTATGTTCTGTGGTATTGTAATAGGCCTCGTCCATTGATTAGGGCTTGAACAACATGACTTGCTCACACACATGGCGGTGTAGACTCCCAAAATACTTGAGGAGTACACTTGGGTTCTTTGGAGAGATACCCAACATTATAGCAATCTTTCTGAACTATGTGGTGTTCTCCTGCATGCTTTGGTTCGTCAATTGCCTGAAGTAGTGCCATTAGATCCACTGGTCCTCTACATACCCAATGGGATAAAATTGTGACATAATGAGGGTTTTAAATTCCTCCCACTTAGTCACTAGAGGTTCTCCCTCCTACCTTAAGTTCTATGTGTGGCTCTCCCACAGTGTCAATGCATGGAGCTTTAATTTCAGTCGCCCAAATAAGATCTTTTGTCTTTCATCAATTTGATAGATGCTATAATAAAATTCCATTTGTTGCAACCAGTGATTCAGCTTCAAAGCGTCAATCTCATGGTGGTATGGCTTGACATAGACCTTCACTTCCATTTTAAATAGGGACCGTGGTTGGTTCACGACACTTGAACTAGGTTGACCTTTTCCAGATTCTTTCTTTGAATGGTTCTCTATTTATTCTCGATCTCCTGATCCCCCTTTTTATTTGTCTTCTACATTTTAACTCACATATTCTCCAAATATCCCAAGATTATTGCTCAAGGGCACCATGAGGAGGTTTACATTATGATTTCTATTAGTGACTTGTTATTCCATCCATGAAAATCTTACCTTTACAGGATCATGAGGGTCATTTACATATTTGTCGTCCATGATTAGGGATTTACAATTTTCAGCCCTACTGATCTAGATCCCTTGCAAATCTCCACAAAATACCCAAAGAAACATGCCCTGATACCAATATGATCTGTAAACTATCGTGGATATTCCAAAGGATAGTTTGTCACAACACATCTGATAATATTATATTAAAAATATGAAATTCTACACTATTACAATTTTATTAATTTTTTAGATCTATAGATTTTACTGTAATTAGTAAATGCATGCGAATGGAAATCATGCAAAAAATACAGAATGGAAAAATAAAAGCTCACACACACACATAAGACACAAGATATGTGTTGGGAAACCCTTTCAGGAGAAAACCTAGCTGGAAGATGAGGTTGCTCCGCTATATTTGTTTTCGGAAATATGGTCGTCAAAGAAATATGGCTATTTTTTCTCAATTAGGGAACAAACTCACTTGAAAGAATGGAATGCCTCTTCCTCCTAGTGGTCTGGTTATAACACAACCCATTAGCCTACTAGTGTTTGAGTTTGACTACCTCAAACCTTAACCAAAGTTACAATATAGACACTTATAGAGTCGGATACATCATAATTACATGTCTAACCCCCTTTTCCATGCATAATTAGGGTTGATGCTACATCCTCCCAAATTATATGTGTGAAAATAGGAAGGTAAAATTCTGAGTGGCATAAGTTTCGCATATAGACTCTGATTGACATGCTTCTCATTTCTTTGGAAATATATTTTTTTGTAGAATAACATGAAAATGTGTTAAAGTGGAAACTTTTTGCCCCCAAGAGACATCATTCAATGCCTCAAAATTCTCCCAGAAAGGTTTCAAATCTCGTTTTGCCAAACTAGGTCCCGCAGGTAAAAACGGTCCCGTGAGTTGATTCCTCCACTATCTCCACACTAAATGAATTGATATAGCTGAAAAACAATAAATTTATCAAATCTAGATCATCCCAAACCCAAAATGATCTCATTTTTTTAGTTTTTTGGGTATTTGGGGTGGTTGTTATGTGTCCTCACGCTAAAGGCCCAAAGCGCAAATAATTCATTTTAATGCAAAATTATTACAAGACAAGTTGTAGGGTTGACCAATAGGGTCGTGCGGAGAATTGATGTGGCAAGTTCCATGAGGGCATAGTAAATATCCTAGGCATAGTGTGACGACGTGAAATTTCAGGGTTGTTAGGGTTGCTACAAGGGAACCATGTGGGTGCCACATGGCAAATCCCACTAACCTGGCAAAGGTGCACTAACCAACCTTTAAATGGCCATAAATTTTGATCTATAAGTCGAATTGAGAAAAAATTTATATCATTGGAAAGCTCTCAAAGAGTCAAAGATGATGATGTAGAACAAATTTAATTCCACTAACTTTGGAGGAAGAGGAAAGTTTGTAACCCCATTTCCATAATGTGACCAAGGAATTTGGGTTAGGACAAAGTAACAACTTTCATTCAACTTGGTCGAACCAAGGCGGTGGGAGGGATCATTATAAAGTGGTATCAGTGCATGGTTCAATGCTTGGAACTGAATGAGTTCATGAATAAGTAAAGTGGACCTAAAAGAAAATTGTTAAAGAACTCTATTACAAAGTGCAATAGTTGAATGTGAAGATTGTTTTTTGTTTCTTATAACATTTTATTATGGGATGCATGTTGATTGTGATGTTTCTAACATGTCAGATACATTGACTTGGAACTTGATGCTTTTAGATATCCTCATATTCAAGTTTTTATGGCGGGATTACCAAGGTGATAGTGAATCTTTTATTGATATTATTGGTTGGATAACTGTGGTGTGTGAATGACAGCACATAAGATAAGATGCCATTAATGAACAACAAAAGAGAAAATGTAATTACAAACATAATGGTATAGTATAACACTAATAGATTTTAGAATGGACATGAAGAGGAATCAGTGGAAAAAAGAAGAGAAGAATGTTCCCTTAATTGGATGTATACACTTAGGAGTGTGAGATTTGAATTAAGAAGCTAAAAGGCTAACAATGAGAAGTTTTTCAAGGCCCAAGAAAGGAAGGAAAAAATGAATGCAGTCATATTGCAAATCTTATTAGACATGCATAGACAAAATAAACATGATTTAGGAGCCAACTACAATTATAAGCAAAGTTCATCAATACTGGTAAGACCAAAGTTAAAGACTAATGATGTAGAGCATACTAGATCTAAGAAAAAACATAGGCAAGGAAGTGGAGATATCATGAGGGGTAAAACTCCTATGAATAATCCTGAGAGAAGAATGGGAAGCCCTGCATAGGTGCCTAATGTTGCAACCAAAGGGCATTATCAATAGAAAATAAAGAGAATTAGCTTCATGATAGAAGAATTAAATAAGGAAAAACCTCCAACATCTAATGGAGAGATGAAGAAATTTGAAGAACCAGAGGCATGGATGATATGAATGAAGAAGTTTTTCAAATTCCATAATTACTATAAAACTATGAAGCAAGGTTACTCACCTTCAGCCTAAGAGGAAAATTTGATATCTAATGGGAATACTTGAAGAATGTCAAGAAAATTCAGGAAGAAGATTTTTTCTAGAGGAGATTTGGCAGATATTTTCGAGAGAAGAACCTATCTGAAGGGTAGTATGATAAGAAAGCTAAGGATTTTTATGAACTCAAAATGGGGCAGTTGTTAGTCATGAATATACAACCAAATTTTTTGAATCACTAAGGTATGATCCCTACATCAAGGAAGAGAAACTGAAGATTCAAAGGTATCTCAGTGGAATGCCACAAGATTTCAGGGACATAATAGAGTTTTATGAGCCACAAACTTTGGAGGATGTTATCTGGAAGCTGAATTACTACTACAAGCAATCCAAACATATATTTGAGCATAAAGTTGACTGGAAATCCATGGGACAGCATATTTATAAAGGAAAGGAACAGAAGATCACAGGACACAAACAAAGTGGAAGTGCGAGGATCGTTAGTATTGTAGGGCGAGACGAGTCCTATAAACCTATTAAAGAAGAAGTGGATGGTCCCCAAAAGAAAACCATAGTATGTTAGGAATGTGGGGAAGACCACTTACAAAAGGATTGTCCTCAGATGCAGAGGAATCACCCAACACTACCTAATGTAGGTGAAGTCAAGATAATCAATGATGCAATCTAAAGTATTCCATGTATATATGTGACAATGGAAAATATATAGGTTGATCATCAAGCATAGATTATTGAGATGGAAGATATGATCAATAACTAGACTATTTCAATTGTAATTGACCTTGGTTTAATTTTAGTTATATAATCCTGTAGGCTACCGAGAAGTGTGCCTTTGCACATGAGTTCTCCGCAAGTTCAGTTGGCCATCGGGACAAAGAGATAAGTGGAGAACATGGTGAGTCCATGCCAATTCATGATGAATGGAATGTCCATGACAACAAATTTAAATCTATTGCACCTAGGTTTGTAACATCCCTAGTTGATTTCCATGTAAAAATAAATATAAGAACAAGGTCATGGAACACATATTCCAAGTTGAATGGTGGGGTAAAACATCCTAGTGGGAGTCACTTTCGATTTATTATGGCTAACTAAATCGGAAAAGGAAAAGAGGCATTAATTGGCATTTTATTTATGAAGTAAAGGAAAATAGGAGGAAAGGAAGGTGAAGGGTTAGAAATTTTTATGAGGAGGAAATTGAAAGAAAAATGAATAAAATAGAGGCCTCAATGATAAAAAATATTCGAAGGATTAGTTCATGGCTTTTGTCATTTGAGACTTTCATCATTTCAATTTTGGAGCTCTCTTTTATTCTCTCATTCTCTCACACATAGAGAATTCTTGGAGCACTCTAGTATTCACTTGGATTTGGAGACAGAAGGCAAAGGAAAGAAGGAAAGTGCAAGGGAACAATTGGATCAACAACTATAGCTAGATTTTTTTACAGTTGTCGAGTTGCATGCATGATTCCCTTGCTAGTTTTGGCATGCATGGTACATGCATGTGGTTTATAGGCTCTATGTTGTCATTGGCATGGAGGATTTCCTAGATTGATAGTGGTTTGAGCCTTGCCATTTCCTGGATAGCCATGGCATTGTGGGTTTTCCACCTCTTTTTTTATTGGTTCCCATGTGTAGGTTTTAACCCCGTACAGAAATTACCTGCATACGAATTCTAAATCACAGGAAAAATAAAAATGCGAGAGCATAACACATAAAACACATATACACAGAGATTTCCCACTGGATCCCAAAACTGGGACTACCAGCTTGATTTTTCATTATTTTCCTTTCAATGATACAATGCATATTTATACATGTTGAAGCATCCAATACCATGGACCGAAAACCATCGCGTCCAAAACCATGGACCGAAAACTATCGTGTCCAAAAAACATGTGTGAAAATCATGTAGAAAACCATAGGTGGGTCTGCCCAACCTAACATAGGGTCCAAAACACAAATTTTCTGGGGCGCTGCCCCGGACCCCATAAAGTGGGGTTACGGGTACCCCTCAAACCCCCTGTTAACTATGCGGAAAGAATATAACACAACCCAACAAACTCCCACTTGTTGTTTTCTTTCTACAGGGGGCCACAGGAGAGATTAGTCATTTTTCCAGCCCTGAAACACCCATTGTTTCTCTACACCAAGAGAACTTCTCAGAGCTCACAGATTTTGTCAATGCATCTGCAGTATTCTTCAAAGTGTCCACCTTTACCAGCAACACCTTTTTGTCGTCTATCATATCCCTCACAAAGTGATACTGAACATCAATGTGCTTTGTCTTTGAATGATAAGCAGGGTTCTTTGCCAAGAAAATTGCACTTTGGCTGTCACAGTCTATCCTTATAGCTCCCTGTACTAACCCCATACTTGAACACAATCTCTGCAACAGAACTTCTTCCTTGCTTGCATGAGTGATTGCCATGTATTCTGCCTCTGTAGTTGATAGTGCCACTACAGATTGTTTCTTACTCATCCAACTGACTGCACCTCCAAATAGGTTAAACACATACCCACTTGTAGATCTTCTCTGATCCAGATCTCCAGCCCAGTCATCAACAAAGCCATGAATATCCAACACTCTGTCCAATCCTGGTCTTCCTTGGTAGCACAACCCATAATCACTAGTGCCACGCAAATACCTGAAAACCCGCTTCACTGCTGTCCAGTGCTCCTTCCCTGGTTTTGACATAAACCTGCTCAATACTCCCACTGCATGTGCAATGTCTGGTCTAGTACAGACCATGGCATACATCAAGCTACCGACTGCACTTTCATATGGAACAACGGACATGTCCTCTTCCTCTTCTTGTGTCTTGGGACACTGTTCAACAGATAACCTCACACCTACAGGAATAGGAACCTTCACCGGTTTACTATACTGCATATTAAACCTCTGCAGTATTGTCTCGACATACTTCCTCGGGTTTAACCAGAGCTTCCTCTTTGCCCGATCTCTTTTAATTTCCATGCCCAAAATATAGTTTGCAGCACCGAGATCTTTCATGTCGAATTTGGAGGACAATTGGGTCTTCAAATCCTGGAAAATTTCTTTGTCATTTCCAACCAACAACATATCATCCACATACAAGACCAGATAAATAACACGGTCACCAATTAATTTAAAATACACACAATGATCTGCTTTGCTTCTGGTGAAGTCAAGTCCCCGTATAAAGTATCAAATTTCTTATACCACATCCTTGGTGACTATTTTAACCCATACAGAGACTTCTTTAACTTGCATACTAGTTCTTTCTTACCCTTCACCGCAAAGCCTTCAGGTTGCTTCATGTAGATTTCCTCTTCCCAATCCCCATGAAGAAATGTTGTCTTCACATCCATCTGTTCTACCTCAAAATCGAAAGCAGCAGCAACAGATAAAAGTAATCTAATAGAAGTTACCTTGGCACAGGAGAAAAAATATCACCAAAATCAATTCCCGGCACCTGGGAATAACCTTTTGCTACCAACCGAGCTTTGTATTTCTCCACCTTCCCTTCTGCATTTGTCTTCTTCTTGAACACCCATTGCTGCCAATGGGTTTCCTTCCAGCCGGCAACTCCACCAGATCCCAAGCCTCATTTTTGTGCAAAGATGCCATTTCATCAACCATGGCCTCTTTCCAGAGTTTTCCATCCTCTGAATCCACTGCCTTCCTTCACAGTCCTGGGATCATCATCAGTAACAGACAAAGCAAAGTTTGAACAGAA
>APFE031168311.1:158102-191412 GCA_000404065.3 Pinus taeda | reverse complement strand
TCAGGAACCATAGAACTATTGCACCCGTTAACAACAGTGCTACCTTGCAGCTTGTACAGAGTTCCAATCCGAACTCCCCCCATCAATACCAGTGCTCCTCGAACCATCTTGCAGGTATCTTTCTCGAACACTATCTTTATACCTGCATCATCCAACTTGCTTACAAAAATCAGATTTCTGGCCAATGCAGGAATATGCAGAACACCCGGAAGGGTTCTAACCATTCCACCTTGCAACTTCAACTTTACTTTTCCGTGACCAATGATTCTAGCCTTCCTATCATCTCCTAAGAAGACATCACGACCATCGTATTTCTCATACTCGCAGAACCACTCTCTATGGGAGTGAAGTGAAAGGATGCACCTGAGTCAATTAACCATGCCTCATGATCTACATGTGTACTTGAAGAAGCCAAGTACACGTCCCCACCTTCATCTGAGGTAGTTTTCACCTCTGCAGAAGGAGCATCATCATATCCCTTTCCTTTATCAGGAGCTTTAGATTTACAATCCCTTCTAAAGTGCCTTCCTTTCCGCATTTCCAGCACACCACCTTTATAGGTTTTCCTGGAGATTTAGATCTCCCTATAGAATTAGATCTCCCACTCGATGACTTATTTTTGTTTTTGTTCTGGGACCGTCCTCGTACAGACAAGGCATCACCATTCTGGCTGTCCATATTTTTCCGTCTCATCTCCTCCGTCAGCAAGGCTGATACTATTTCATCAAACTGCAATCAGTTGCATTGCTACCTATTGCAATAACCAGACTTTCCCACGAATCTGGTATAGAACACAACAGACTGATGCACTTATCCTCATCTGAAATTTTAATATCAACAGATGATAACTGACTTACTACAGTATTAAACACATCATATGCTCTGTCACTGAGTCTCCATCTTTAATCCTCAGGTTATACAACATTTTCTGCAGGAATAGTTTATTCACCAGAGACTTAGATTGGTACAAAGTCCCTAACTTGTCCCACAGAGCCTTCGCCGCAACTTCCCCTGATACATTCAGCAATACTGAATCTGAGGTACACAATCGTATTGTGCTCTTTGCCTTCCGATCCAACTTCTTCCATTCTTCATCGGTCACTCCCGTTGGTTTAGTACCCAGATCTACCGCGATCCACTGATCTTTATCCACCACTAGATCCTCCATCTTGAGTTTCCACAACTCAAAACTCTGACCATTGAACTTCTCAATCTCTATTTTTCCACTGCTCGCCATCTTCTTTCACCATCAGAATCGATCTCGCAGATCTCCCACTTAACAGGGTCTACCACAGGCTCCGAGCGAAACCCCTTAGCAAAAAAAGGCGTCCCCTTGAAGCCAAAAACAACTCTGTATACCAAAGTAGTTTTAAACCCGGTACAAAAATTACCTACATACGAATTCTAAATCACAGGAAAAATAAAAATGCGAGAGCATAACACATAAAACACATATACACAGAGATTTCCCACTGGATCCCAAAACCGGGACTACCAACTTGATTTGTCATTATTTTCCTTTCAATGTTACAATACATATTTATACATGTCAAAGCATCCAATACCATGGACTGAAAACCATTGCGTCGAAAACCATGGACTGAAAACCATCACGTCAAAAAAACATGTGCGAAAATCATGCACAACCATAGGTGGGTCCACCCAACCTAACATAGGGTCCAAAACCAAAATTTTCCGGGGCGCTGCCCCGAACTCCATAAAGTGGGGTTACGGGTACCCCTCAAACCCCCTGTTAACTATGTGGAAAGAATATAACACAACCCAACATCATGTTCCTTATGGTTGTGGGTTGAGTTACTAGTTCCCAGAGCCTTGGTTGGACAAATGCTCTCGAAGCCTTGGAATAGCTTGGGTTTAGTTACTAGTCCTCGATCCTTGGCTGGAAAAATATTATGGAGCCTTTGGTGGGCTGAGCTACCAGTCTTGGAGCCTTGACTGGACAAGCACTCTCGATCCCTACAACAATTGTGGGTTGAGTTGCTAGTATTTGAGCCAAGTTGTAACAAACACTTTGGAGCCCTAGACATCTTAGGTAGAGACTGATCTGGTGATAATTAGTGACATTCGACGATCAGGTGGAATTAGTGGTTGAGGGTTGAGGTGGTTTGGCCTCTGGAAACCCTAGTTTAGTTTTGGTTGGTTTATTCCATAGTATCCCACATTCACGCTTGGAATATAGCGTTGGGGTGATTAACTAAAAGTCAGAATTGGTTCATCCCAATTTATGGTCGAGTGGTACGTGGAAGTTCCTGACTTGGTTGGATTTTCATATGTTAATAAGAGCTAATTTCCTCCTGTATTTCCATGAGTAATTGTACTTGTTATTATGTGGCTTTGATGGTTACTTTATCATGGTGTATATGTTGTTCATTTATTGGTTATATGTTGGTTATATGATGTATATTTCGTATGAATCTTGATGTGTTTTGATTTGTTCATGAATGGTTAATGGATGCACAAGCTAATAAATGTTTTTGCATATATAATGAGAGGGCAATAGACCTTCTTGAAAATTCTCAGATAAGTATCATACCCCTATATTTAAATATGCGTTCATGACCTGTAGATTACATGTTCACAATGTGTTTGACAAAATGACTGTCATGGTTAGGCCTAGTTAGGTCAAGCTTTTGATAAAGTTTTTTGTTAGAGGATTTGTCCTTGTGTCATTTATTGTTCTAGAAAGCCTCATTAAGTTATGAGTAGTGGACTCAAGACTAGCCCTAAAACGATGGTTTAGATTCTAGGGTTGCATTCTTAGAACTGGGAAATTGGGACTACAATCACTATCTTGGAGGCCTATACATGCAACTAGGGGCCTATAGACTCATGGATACAGTTTTATGTCTGGGGTTGGTAGTCTAGATGAGTAAAGTAACTATATAGCTTAAGATTTTGGCACCTGGAGTGGTTGTTTAGATCCCGGGGGTCATGTAGCTCCTGAGGAAGGCCAATATAGTTTTAGTTTGTCGACTCCACTTCCTTAATGAAGCCAAGAGGTCAAGACATATCATAGTATCTCTTACTCTCATATTTACCCTGGTAGGGCAGTGAAACTAGGTAAATGTGGAGAGGTGTTCTAGAATGGTATCAGAGAATGGTTCAAACACTTGGACTGGATGGGCGGAATGTGTTTGCCATGCATGCATGCTAGTTATCTAAGTGATTGTTATGCATGCATTTTGAGGTCATTGTATGCATTTTATGCCATTGTGGTGTTGTTGGAATGTCATGATGTTGATATATGGTTGAGACGAAGAAGGACAAGCACATTATTAGAGCCAGGTTGCAGCTCTAGACTTTAGGGTAAGAGTAGATCATCGTACAAGTTTGTATGTTTGGCATGCAATTATGTTGGTTAATGGTTTTTATATGCATTATTTTTATATACATGCTTTTCATTCTATTGTTGTTGTGTTTACATGCATAAGAGATGCTAGTTGATCAGTGCGATCATACGCACATACGCCAGATGGTGATGCATGGTAGTTAACTTGTTATATGCATTGTGATCATATGCATTATGATTGTGGTCATTGTATTTAAGATCTAGTTGTTATTATATATCACGCTAATTTGTATTGGCATGTGAAGATGGTTATGGTTATGATATTTAGGTATGAGTCAATATACTAGTGATATTGTGTCATACTTATCTGGACTGACTTGTGCAGATATGATAGCCTCTCCTGAGATATATTGAGCTATGAGTTTGATTATGTCATCAATTTAGTTTATCTAGCATGTCATGTTTGCAGGTTGTTTGAGTGTTTGATTAATTGCATGATATTAGTATGTGTCTATAGGATCGCATGAAGAAATTATCTTGGTTTAAGACAGTTGTACTAACATAATATGTGTTAAGACAACTTATATGTACTTGAATGTAAGTGGGTTCTAGTTGTAGTATTATGACTATGATTGTGAGTTAATTGCAGATTATGACACAGCTATTAGTCTTAGTAAAGGTTGATTTTAAATTAATAGAAATGATGTCTTGACCTTTAGACCATATGATTGACATGTGTGAACAACTGTAGGGAAACATGCTTGGTATTACCATGACAAGGTAACAATTGATTTATTTATATAACTAATAGTTGGGTGATGTGATAGCACATAGTAAGAATCAATTGCAACAAGTAAAAAGGTAAAAGAAAGGAATTGGGTGAGAATTCCTTTGGCTATGTTTGGAAATTGCAGTTCCAAACGAGCGAGTTCTTTGAATGAACACGGGAAGTCTTCTTAACCTTGATTTTTTCTGACATTATGTGGATATGTGACATATTCCTGAACATGTATTTGATAGGTGTAACAATTGGTTTCTAGTTATGGTTGGATTTGTCAAGGAATTGGAATCCCTTAAGAGGTGGCATATGTACGTGTTCAGTTACAAGGCAGGGTGTTTGGCACAACAAGGTAAGATAAATGGTATGTTGTTATATTTATTTATACACTGACAATTATGTGTTTATGGTAGTATGATGCATGGACTGCATGGTAAGATATATTTCCATGAAATCTTGATGAGGATTAGGTTGAACTTTCTATTGGAAGTATTGAGAATCCATTGGGATTGAATCATGGTGTATGTAACTAGTTTTGTTCTTTCGGTCTTTTGTGATTTGTTTGCACCTGATTTGCAACTTCATTTATGTCTGGTGCATGATCATGCCACTTTATTTGAGGTGTCATATTTTTATTAGGTTTTCATGGTTTTCTTCTTGGTTGTTTCTTTTTCTTGCCTTTTATGTTTTGGGGGTCTTGGGAATCGGTTGCGAAAGAGGAAAGTTGATGGAGCTCAAGAAGAGTTGTGTGGTATCCAACATGTAATGTAAGACCTGGATGAAGCTTCATGCATGAGTAAAGGGCAGTTGAAGGTAAAAATATGAAAACCAATTGGATTTGTTGGCTCCATTGGGCTAAATCGACGGTGTCGGGAAAACCATGAGAAAGTTAACAAGAGAATTAAATTGGTTTGATTCATCATATGCCTTGACTAAATTGGGAATTATTACTTTCAATGTTGTACATGTTGTGCACCGATAAAGGAATTTTTCTTAAGCTTGACCTTATGATATCTGGTAATTATGTTATGATCATGATTATGTTGACATTTATATATGTATACATGTATGTATGTATGTTGTGTCTCACGGGGTCGTCAGGGGTCATGATTGTTTTATGCTAGTGTTTATATATATATAATATATATATATATATATATATATATATATATATATATATATCATTGTCTGACAAGATCGTCATAGATCATACTTATGCAGAAATGGTTGCTTATGCAGATTAATGGCATGAAGAAGTTCTTGGTTTATGAGAAATCAAGTGGGAAGAGTAGCCCTAACAAATATATGAGGTCAGTATCATGTGGATATGGTTTCACATTATTTGTTTATACTTTGTCTATGTTTATGTTATGGATAGGTAATGTTGAGGAATACATCAGCAGAACAAAAGTAGTGTGATCTACGACATGTTAGGACAAGCATGGATAGTGGAAAGACACTAGAGGCAAGGTTGGATGGTAGAGACAGTGTGGTCTCTAGATATGCAGTACTACTATTGTGTATATGTTGTACATGTTGTACCTATGGTGTTATACATATGGTATATCTATTGTTGTGTATGTGTGGTATATGTGGAGATATGTCCAAATGGTGTTGTGTACAGGTTGTATATGTGGTGTTGTGTACATGAGGTACAATGTACATGTACATACATTGTTGTGTATATATGGTGATGTATACTTGTTGTACATGCATTGTTGTGTACATGTGTTGTTATGTACATGTTTTACATGTGACATTGTCTGTGTGGTGTTGTGTACATGTTGTACATGTTTTGTGTACATGTGGCACTATGTTATGTGTATTCTGTAGTCGTGGTATCATGACATGTGTATTCATTGTGTTGTACTATGTGTATGTATATTTATTTTGTTGTACACCGGGTGTAGGTGTATGTGTTGTGTTGTACACTGAGTATAGGGGTATGCATTTTGTAGTGTTTTACACCATGTGTGGGTGTATGTGTGTGATGTAAAGTGTGTATATGTGTATGTTACTGAATATAAGATAAGTATCGAGTGTTTACCAGATAAGGCAACTTATTCAATATGTAGCAAAAGGACAAGAACAAAGATAGAAACAAAGCATCGATTAAAGGATAAGTTTCAATATTTTATTTCAACTTTAATCATGCATGTGATATATGATTTTGATTTATGATGGTTACATATGATTTATGATTCTGATTTATGATGGTTGTGTTTGAGCTAATCAGATGTGATATGCTAATATGGATCTAATGATGTGATATGTTATTTTGACTTGTTGTGACGGGAAGTAAACAAAATTGTAGGTGTACCTTATTGACAAGCTACCAATGAGGTATGATTTGAATTTATTTAATTATATTTTTTAATCTAATGGGAATTATGTGCATGGTGTAGGAAAGCATGGAAAATTCCTAGTTGGGTGGTTGAAACAAACTACAAGAATTAGCTGCAGTAGAAAAAGGAATTGGAACATGCAGCAATATGATGGTAAAGCATTCAGGAGCACGGTCATTGTGGGACACTAGTACCCAATAGTTTCCATTGATTTCCATGAAAATGATGACCGATATGATGGTTTTGAGGTAAGAATATGCCTTGGTTTTTGAACCCTCTAGTGCGAGGAAACCTTGCCAAGGGATGGATCACCTGAGAAGGGATGCCAATAGAAATTGGAAGGTGTGTGATTGCACAGAATAAGGTGGCCAGATTACCCGAGGGACTATGCAGCAGAGAAGGGAACGTTGGGGAATAAAAAAAATTAGTCAATAGCATTGCCAACTAGAATCAGAAGAACATTGGGTGTGTTCCCTGGAACCACTCGAAACAATGAGTCTGTAACTTTTCATTGAGAGAACAAGTAGCACAATGATTCTAGCATTGGAAATTGGATGAAGCTTTGACTTTAGCAGTGGTTTTTGGACTTCCTAGGAAGGAGGTGAATCTTGGTACTACTTTTGAGGATGGAGGTGTGAGGCTCTAGATTCCCTTATTGATTGATACAGGCACCATATCCTTTTATTTGTTGGTTAGAGAAAATGTGCATATGTGTATCTGTATATTATATTGCAGATATTATATTGAGTTGGATTTGTAAAGCTCCATAGATAATATGACTAGTTTTTTATTGAGGAAAATGTGCATGAGTGTATATGTGGTTTTTGTTGTAAACGTCGTAATGATCTATGTTATAAAGCTCCAGTAAATGGTATGATTGTCATGTTTTCAGCAGTGGTCATTGTAAATATTGCAATGCGTTGGGTTATAAAGCTCCATAGGTAGTATGTTTTGTTTTCAGTAGTTTACTAGTCATAAGAGTCATAGAACATTGAGGATAGTGATATCCCAAGGGTGAGGGGTTTGTAACAACCTTGGTTGATTTTCCATGTAAAAATAAATTATAATTCCAAAGTCATGGGACATACATTCCAAGATGAATGGTGGGGAAAAACATTCTAGTGGATGTCACTTTAGGTTTATTATAGCTAAGGAAATTGGAAAAGGAAAAGAGGCATTTATTGGCATTTTATTTATGGAATAAAGGAAAATAGGAGAAAAGGAACGTGAAAGGTCATAGATTTGCATGAAGAGGAAATTGAAACAAAAATTAAGAAAATAAAATCCTTAATGATAAAAAGGCTTTTGAGGATCAGTTCATGTATTTTGTCAGTTGAAACTTTTGTGAGTTCGGTTTTGAAGCTCTCTTCTATTCTCTCATTCTATCACACTTAGAGAATTCTTAGAGCATGCTTGGAGCACTCTAGTATTCACTTGGATTTGGAGAAAGAAGTCAAAGGAAAGAAGGATTGCGCAAGGGAAAAATTGCATCAGTAGTTACAGTTGGATTGCATTGCACATATCGAGTTGCATGTATGATTTCCTTACTAGTTTTGGCATGCATGGTACACGCATGTGGTTTCTTGGTTATGTGTTGTCATTAGCATAGAGGATTTCCTAGATTGATAGTGGTTTGAGCCTTGTCATTTCCTGATAGCCATGATGGTGTGGGTTTTCCACTTGTTTGTTTTTTGGTTGGTGATCATGTTCCTTATGGTTGTGGATTGAGTTAATAGTTCATGGAGCCTTGGTTGGAAAAATGATATGGAAGCCCTGGAATAGCTTGGGTTGAGTTACTAGTCCTGGAACCTTGGTTGGTAAAACTCTCTCGAGCCCTGCAAAAGCTATTTGTTGAGTTACTAGTCTTGGAGTTGGGTTGGAACAAATGATCTAGAGCCCTGGATAGCTTGGGTAAAGACCGATTTGGTGATGTTTAGTTATTTTTGACAAGCGGTGGAATCATTGGTTGAGGGTTGAGGTGGCTTGGCCTCTGGAAGCTCTGGCTTGATTTTGGTTGGTTTATCCCATGATGTTGGGCATGGAATCCCCCCAAGGCATGTTTTTGGGCTCAAAGCCCAAGTTTTGACCCGATATTGTTGTAAAGGCTCCATGAATTGTGGGTGCAGAGTGTGAAATATATGATAGAGTCACAGGGTTGTCCGCCCTGGTCTTGTAATGAAATTTCAACCTACCCATGGTCCGTGGACCATGGGATTGTATAAATTGAGCGAGGCTCTAAGCGTAAAAGAGAGGAAGGGGAGCAGAGAGGTAGAGTAGAGAGACGAAAGAATCTAAGTGACTAAGTGTGTCTTGGGTCATAAAGTAGGAGAAGGCTCTGCAGCTGAGTGCGCAGAGGCCTAGTAGTCCGCAGCTGAGTGCGTGGACCCTTGTAGCTGAGTGCATAGGGTGGAGTCGAGTTTGTAACTTAGGAAGAAATTAATAAAGAGAAGTTTTGTTACCAATTTGTGTATATGTTCTTGGGTTAATGCAAGTTTGATAGAAATTGCAAATATACTGTTTATTTACTCCGCGCACCTGTATGAATAGTTTATATTGTTAAGTATAACTTAAAGCATGCAAGCACTCTAAGTTAATCAACTAAACAGTGGAATATCACTGAAATCTTGGGTAATAACATAGAAGCGCAACATTTAGCCCTTAAGTAGGGTTGCGTGAAGGTAGCATCTCAGGCTGCGAGGTATGGGAAAGTGCGCATAGCAACGTGCACGCAAGGTCAAACTACGGACCACTTGAACTCATCATACATCTCCAGGGTGTGGAAACCTGGTTCTAGCACCCTCCCATACTACTTTGAGTGAGACCTTAGTCTGCACTCCGCATAATGTTGCTGAAATGGCCAGTAGTACTGGGATTTGTTTGGCTAAATCAACTCTGAACCTGGGTCAGGCCCCAATAAGCCAACAAATGGTTCCATTGCCGGGACCGGAATCTGCATAAGAGATTTCTGATGTCGTGTCACTGGAATCTGACAAAGAAAGAAATTGAAGAGTGGTTGGACAGAAAGATTCACAAGTTCGTGGCACAAGAATACATGAATCCGCAAGTATCGAAGGAAGAGTGGTTAGAGTGCTACTTATATATGGAAATCCATGAAATTTGCTTTGCATCCTTCCCCTCTGAGTTGTACTAGTGGATCGTGAAGATAGCAGATAGTCATGGAAGGTGTAGACTAGACAAGCCTATTGTGTGGACTCTAGCATTGGTGCGCAGACTGGAAGCATCGGAAGATAAGTTCGTGTGTGTTGTGGACCATTGACTCGATCAGATTATAGGAGGGTTTATCACCGAGTTTGCGGTAGATACTTCAGTCAGCTATAGCGAGGCATAATGACACTTCCTCAAAGGATCGCAAGATAATTACTTTAAATCTTTGAACACTTGGATTAAAATGCTACTGTGTGAAAAGCGGGTTATGCAAATAAATTTATGATTGGGGCTATGCGAAGAGGGAGGATCTATAGAAACGAAGGTAGCAAAGAATTAGAGACTAATCCCTTGATTTCACCTTTGTGAGAGAGTGAGGAGGAGCTCGCGTAAGTTTCACTGAGAAGGGCGATCAGTCTGATAAGACAGTGAATTCTGTGCATACCACCCCCACCTACACCACCACTAGTTTCACCATCTTAACCCCCATATTCACCCACACCACCTCTACCACCACCACAGTTCAATATTGTGAGTGCAATAAAGTTGTCGGTGTTCAAAGGAGTAGGGAAAGAAGATCTGAACCAATTTTGTTTCATATTAAAGGTTGTATGGGAAGCGTAAGGAGTCACAGATGACAATATAAAGAAGAAAACACTGGTCAGTGCCTTGCAAGATCATGCACTGACATGGTACATTAACCATAGCAATGAAAATTCAAACACAGGGATCATAGATATCCAAGTTGCGCTAAACAGCGAATTTAGCAGGACAAAATCAAAGAGATAGTTGATTATCGGATTTAAGGAAATTGCAATAGGTGAGACCACCTGTGAGTTGGATCAGAGACTAAAGTGTATGATTCATGAAGCCAACATGACCTTGACGGATGGGCAACACCGCGCAAGGTTTGTAGCATCGCTAACGCCGCATCTAAGGAATGCGTTGTCACAACAGAAGATGTCAACTTAGGCTGAGGCCTTGGAGATTGCAATGAGACTGCACGATACCCTGATACAAGATCCTAACTTGGGAAACCATTAGATCCATGCGCAGTTGAAAAACTTGTGCCTGGAGATGCATAGCCTGAAACAAGACAAGACAGCTCACCCAAAAGCGCAAGACGAGGTATGGTGCATAAAGTGGAAAGGCCAGGGACATGACAAGGACCATTGTCTAGTCTTCGCGAACTACCTAGCGGGAGGAGGGTCAATGCCATTGAGACCAGAGCCCGGTGCCTGCATTATGGTGCATGATTTGTCAGATAGGAGGGAAGAATGCTACAGATAACTGCCATCTATTACAAAAGTATACGTAGACGTCCCAACAGTTGTTTTGTAATTTCTGCAGGTTAGTAGGCCATGATGAGCATACCGTGGAAGTTATGAACTGATGATGGATCAGACTCCTACCACAGAGTTCAGACTGAAACACGAGCCGTCGATCAAAATGTAGGGATGGCACGCACTAGATTTCAGGGGCGCGAACGAGGTCAAGGTCGAAGGGGACCAGCAAGGGGTCACGTATAGCTGATCTATTACAATTGTGGAGGGACAAGGCATTATGCCTGCGATTGTACAAATCTGACAAGAGAATCATGTTTATATTGTACCCAGTTTTATCATGAGATGGAGGACTACCCCACACTGATAGCAAGGTTGTGCGATAAAGGAACACTCCAACCTCCCCCAACTCAAAACCTGCAAATGATGAGGTATGAGCTATGCGAGGAGGACCTGAATGTAAACATCATGCTCTAAAGCGGTATCACAATAGGAGATGACAAGGGAAAGCAGCCCAAAGAGAGTTCCTAGGTTCGCAAGGCTATAACAAAGGAACTAGAATTCGATTTAGAGCATGCGAAGGACACATTCATGGAATCTAAGAAGAGCTTCACGGAGGCCTCCACTTTAGATAGTAAAGACAAACTAGAACTGGAAATGGACCCATCAATGCTCACTACCTTTTTGGAGACATGAATGAAGCTATTGCGTGATAGCAAAGTGGTGAAGGGACTGCAAGAACTCATCACTAGATGTGCTGACCTAGAGAACCGCATGTGGTCTAGAAGCTCGGAAAGAACACAATGTGAACAGGAAGGGAGATGAGATTTACTGCACAAATCAGGGAATATGAAATGGATCAAGTGATTTTGGATCTAGGATCAAACGCGAACATCCTACCAAAGTAGACATGGGAGCACATGGGCAGGCCCACGTTGAAATGGTATCCTATTCAATTGCGAATGGCGAACCAGCAAAATATCATACCGATGGGAAGATTGCAAGGAATAATGGTAGATATTGAAAGTGCAAGCGCGCTTGCAGATTTCAAAGTAATAAAGATTGTTGATGATAGAAACCCCTATCTCACACTACTGGGAATAGATTGGGCCACTGATATGAATGGAGTGATAAATCTAAAGAAGAGTAAAATTATTTTTGAGGAAAAGTCACTGCGTGTAGTGGTACCTTTAGACCCTGTGGAAAGATCGCGCTACATAGAGCCGTTGCACAACTGCTATAGTGACGATGATCTATACTATATCTACAAGATAACCGTATGGGATCAAGACTGGGTGAATCCAACAGTGGATGGCAAGATTTCATGGGAGCGTGAAATATCCTGCACCTTAGATTCAGACAAAGAGATAGAACGGTGGAAGAACCGGTTACACGAGGTAACCACGCTCAATCGTAACATGATGATAAGGTCATTGCGTTGCATGACAAAAGAGGTAAGAGATCTACCTATGTATGATAGGTTGAATGACGTCGATGATTTCCTGGAAAAACTTTGAAAAAGAAGTACCAAAACAACAGCGTTTCTACGCTCTTAAATGGGCATTGTGCGCTACGCCCATAAAATGGTGGGGTATGCATCAAAGAAGTTTTGAGGACTGGCACGAATGTACAAGGATGATGCTCATGCAGTTTGGAAAGCCTTAGAGGTGGATGAAAGCTGGGTATGATTGCCAAAACAACCTACACACCAACCTCTCCATATTGGTACAGGCGTATGGTACGCAACCTGCACAGATGCACACCGTCCTCGCGATAGGAAACAAGACCAACAAGAAAGCGCATACAAGATGAGGGTGTGAATGACGAAGTATGATAAGACCAAGTGCGCAAAATATTATCTGCGTGGAAGCCTTTGATAAAGTGTGTGAAGTACTGAACGCGGTCCACTATGTGCGATGCACTAACTGGGACCTGTGCATACCAGCAGTTCCATGGACTT
Organism: Pinus taeda; assembly: GCA_000404065.3. Taxonomy (NCBI): domain Eukaryota; kingdom Viridiplantae; phylum Streptophyta; class Pinopsida; order Pinales; family Pinaceae; genus Pinus; species Pinus taeda. The sequence continues at coordinate 178,571 of APFE031168311.1, read as the reverse complement.
ATAGGACCATGTACAAAACCCTGACCACACGAGCACTTTGGAAGCTGGAGTATGAAGTAGAGGCTATAATCCATATGGAGCATGCAAAGCCTAGACTACGCATAGTAGCACCCGTAGATACGATGGTTTCCAAAGCCCGAAAAGGAGGGATCACACAGCCACAAGAAACTGAACGCATGGGACTTGAGGAAGTAATCCAACAGGGAAACCTTGGACTTTGTGAACTTGAAAAAAAAGGGTATGGTTAAGGAAGAAAATCACTTTGATGGATGCAAAGGTCAAGACGATGGAGGGTGAGATAAAGGAAGAGTTTCTCACTGAAAAAATAGGATGATAGGCAAGGTGCACACGATCATACTGACAAGTTTGAGAAGTATTGTCGTGATGCCTTGGCTTGGACTGCATATTGCTAAGCATAGCGACCATGGTAACGCATTGCAAATGGTGAAATACGCGATCTTGACCGTAACAACACAAGGTGGGGATTCTCCAAGAACCATGAAGGAGGATAGGATGGACCTCTACACAAGTGGTTCGACCACCTAACTAGCCAAGGGAAGGATAGTCTTAGTGCTCCAGGTAGTTGGAAGGGAGTGCAGGACTATAAATTATCTTGCATAGGAGCTGCGAGGTATTGGAGATGTGCGCAGAAGAAAAAAATTCACAAGGTCTGCGACCACTCACGGGGGGTTGTGTTGCCACGCGAGTTGACCAGAAAGTGACCGTTGAAGTCACTATTCACGATGGGATGCTCGAATTATGGTCAAATAGAGTGGGCGGCAGGCATTTGAGATGTGATTTATGGGAAATATTTGGGAAAATCTACCACCAAGAAAGCATTAATGGACCAAAATTGGGGGGAATGTTCGAATTCGAATTCAAAAGGTGCTATAAAACATAAAGGGTTGCCAAACAAACAACACTTTGTCATTTGAAAATTGAGTGATTTAGCAGAGCCCTGAGCATTGTGAGTCGAGCATTGATTGAGCCCCTGAATTCGTGAGTGAGAGAGTATAGCCAAAATATGATGACAACAACTAAGGATGGTCTAGGAATAGAAGAGGTAATCATCGGTGAGGTTGCGCAGGCCCTAACTGTGGAGGATGTTCTAGAAGGTGTCGGGGTTGGGGCAGAGATCCCTAAATCATTGTGTATGCCAAGACCCAAGAAGGATAAGTAGGTAATGGCTCCTGTATGTGTGTGCCCAAGGAACCTGCTGTGCAAAAAACTATTAATGAAAGAGAAGGGAAAACCTATCACAATAAAAACAGATGAGGAAGAAGAAGATTTGCAAGCCCTTATCATCGCAGAGGAATAAGACGAAGGAATGGACGGGGATACTCAGCCTAGGCACTTGGTGACAAAACTACCCACCTATGTCCCTCCACGGAAAGGGAAGGCGAAAGTACCCAAAGACCTAGATGAGACCAAGAGTTTTCTCTAGACCCCGCTCCTCCCAAATGGAATTACGTTTGAAGGCACGCACCTGGGTCGTGTACCAACTATGAAATTTGAAGATTGGGGCCTCCATGACCATGAGACGTTCCCTCACCTTGAGACTGTGAACCTCATGATGCAGCACACAACAAGGGTAGTAACAACATTGGAGCCACAGAAGTAGTTGCGTGGTGTGGAAAAGGCCGGGTTGCTGAACCTACTTTGGGTGTCGCATTTCCACCGCTTCCCAATAACCATTTTCATCATTAGGCAGCTACTCTGCCTAGTTCATGATTGGTATCTATGGCTGGAGGAGCCTATCCCCATCCAACAGACCAAATTCATCATGTTTCACGGCTCCCCTATAAAGGAAACGACCCTGCGACAATATCGGAAGGAAAGGACAGTGATTTGGCCCTCGCGGAGGCCATGAAAACGAAGTAAAAGTTGGAATAGAAGAAAAGGGGCCACGCCATCTCTAGCATCAACAAAAAAGTAGTCCATGTAGCTACCCAAATCCTTGCAAGCAAATTTATGCGAAAGTGTCAAGCCAATGAGGTACCGGCACCAGTGGTCGCACTAGCTGAGCAGTACGCAGAGGGGGTCCAGTTTAACTAGTTCGAATTCCTCTGCATAGGATTTTTGGAAAATTTCTGTGAAGCCCAAGAGTAGGGTAAAAGCTTCCAATATGCATGGTTGTTGCTATCCATAGTGCTCGTAGTGGGGGAATTTCCGGAGGACAGTCAATTCCCCACAATTGATAGAAATTTACTGGAGGTCGTGAAGTATGCTTCCCTCTGGGCCACGAAGGATTTGACAAGGATACACGACACCAAAATCTTCTTGGTGGTCATGGAGATGACCATCCAGATGTGGATCAATCGTAAGTCGTGGTTGTCGCCCGTGGTGTACAACAGTATGCAGAGTTTTGCGAGTTTAAAATAGTCATGCACAACATCTTTATCAGGGTGCGCAACGATCTGACGAAGCAGTGGATAAAGTTGCCTTTTGTAGCCACTGACGATGCCATTTTTACTGTTTTGGAGGTATGGCCTTCGGAATGGCGTGCCTGAGATCTTGCAGAACTTGAGAGGGTGGAAGCATAGAAGAATAAAGATGATGCCAAGATGCACATCACACAGTTGGCTGAGAAAAGGTGGAAGGAAACAACAGTAGCTAAGGTACGGGAAGCGGCATAGAAAGCCACCGAGAAGAAAAAGGTTGCAGAAGTAGAAACAACACAGGAAGCAACCATGAAGGTAGGCGAGGACCAAGCAAATCCCTTGGAGGGGTAGGAGGCAGAGGAAGTAGAAACAGCAGAAGGAACTGCGAACCCAGGGACCGTGTCCACATAGTTGAAGTGCCCACACATGGTAGAGCGAGCAGGATAGAGGAAGAAGGTCAAGGCCTCGAAATTGGCCATTGAACCAATCACCCTAACCAAGGGTGATCTGCATGACATCAACGAGATGGTGTGCAATGTCACAAATGAGGCCCTTCAAGATTATAGACAGGATCACCATACTGTGTTGGGGGCCCTCAGAGCATAGTTGCAGGAGTTACAGGTGCACCACCTTCGGGTGGATACCCTTTCAACCCACCTCACAGTGGGATCCTCGGCAGCAGTGCAGATGTTGCACGCACGGATGGAAAACCCAATAGTTTTGCTGAAAGGGGCCCTAGTAACATCGAATGAGGGCGATATATTTTCGGTTAGCATGATGAAAGGCACTGGCCTTAATCTGGCTACCCTTCCACGTGAGACACTATATCTATTACAGGATGGGATAACTACATAGCTGCATGCTAGGGAGAGATGTGTGATCCAAGTCCCAGTGAGTAAAAGATAAACATGGAACAACTCAGCTTGCAACGCAATGAATTGGTGTCGCAAAATCAATAGTTGGTGCACGTGGTAGAAGATGCTTGTCGAATCATCCCGGAGCTTGCCATCCCAGAAGATCTACCAGTGGAAGTGCGGATCCACAAGTTAGTAATAGGAGTCTGCAAGGCTAGGGAAGAAATGACCAAGGTTCAGCTGGAGCTGAATTTCAGATCATCGAGCTGTAGTTAAAGTTGCAGCCATCCACTCCCATGGAAGTCAGAGAACAACGCGCTAGTGCTATCACAGAGGGATTGGAGGGAATGGGAGGCGCAGTGCTAGACTACACCAACATGTTGGAATAAGCACTTGAGGTTCTCACAACTATATAAGAGGACCCCAACATCCAGCAGTTAGAGATAGAGGCGCGAGAACTCTAGCAGCAATATGACAGTGTCTGAGGAACTGTGTAGATAGTGGTCCTCACCCAGCGGCTTGCGAGGATGCAACAGGCTAAGACACTAATGGAGCAGGTGGATGTGGCTCGACATAAGGAGGCAGTTCTAAAAGCATGCATCTAGCCTTGGATCGATGAAGCTTTCACTATCACGATAGTCATCGAAGGAAAGCTCACGCATATACAGGGGATGCACACATAGTTGTAGAGAAGCACTCTCGACATAGAGGTCTCATAACAGTGGATGCAACAGATATAGCAAGTAGCAACTCAGTGCGTTGTTGACCTCGACACAGTTCGAGAATAGTTGGAGGGACTCTATGCAAAGATCATTGCGCCGACAGGTGACTCGAGGGCGAGTCACGATGTTTGTGTTGGGGGCCTGTTGGGCATGGAATCCCCCCAAGGCATGTTTTGGGGCTCAATGCCCAAGCTTTAACCCGATATTGTTGTAAAGACTGCGCGAATTAGAGGCACGAAGTGCAAAATGTATGATAGAGTCATAGGGTTGTCAGCCCTAGTCTTCTAATGTAATGTTGGCCTACCCGTGGTTCGCAGACCATGGGATTGTATAAATAGAGAGAATCTCTAAGTGTAAAAGAGAGGAAGGGAAGCAGAGAGGTAGAGTACAGAGATGAAAGAATCTAAGTGACTAAGTGTGTCTTGGGTCGTAGAGTAGGAGAAGGCTCTGCAGATACGTGTGCAGAGGCCTAGTAGTTCGTAGCTAAGTGCGCAGGGCGGAATTGAGTTTGTAAATGAGGAAGAAATTAATAAAGAGAATTTTTGTTAGAAATTTGTGTATCTGTTCTTGGGTTAATGCATGTTAGATATAAATTGCAAATATACTTTTTATTTACTCCACGCACCTATATGAATGGTTTATATTGTTAAGTATAACTTAAAGCATGCAATTAGGCTAAGTTAATCAACTAAACAGTCGAATATCAGTGAAATATTAGGTAATAATGCAGAAGCACAAAATTCAGCCCTTGTGCAGGGCTGCACGAAGGCAACATCTCAGGCTATGAAGTATGGGAAAGTGTGCATAGTGACGTGCATGTAGGGTCAAACTAGGGACCACTTAAAGTCATCAGACATCTCCAGTGTGTGGAAACCTGGTTCTAGCACACTCCCATACTACTTCAGGTGAGACCTTAGTCCGCATTCCACAGGCTATTTCAGAAAGGGCCAGTAGTACAAGGATTTGTTTGGTTAAATCAACTCTAGACCTAGGTCAGGACCCAATAAGCCAACACATGATATCCCATATTCACGCTTGGAATATGGCACGAGGGTGATTAGCTGAAAGAGACAATTGGTTTAACCCAATTTATGGTCGGATGGTACATGGAATTCCCTGACTTGGTTGTATTTTCATATGTTAATAAGAGCTCTTTTCCTCGCGTATTTCCATGATTAATTATACTTATTATTATGTGGCTTTGATGGTCGGTTTATCATGGTGCATATGTTGTTCATTTAGTGGTTCTTGATGTGTTTTGATGTTTTGATGAATAATTAATGAATTCATGAGATAATAGATAATGTTTGAGATAATAGATAATGTTGCAACTATTATGAGAGGGCATTAGATGTTCATGACTATTCTTAGATAATTGTCAAACCCCTATGTTTAAATATGCATTCATGACCTGTAGATTACATGTTCAACATGTGTTTGATGAAATCACTGTCATGGTTAGACCTAGTTAGGTCAAGTCTTTGATAAAGTTTTTTGTTAGACGCTTTGTCCTTATGTCATTTATTATTCTAGAAATTCTCATCTAGTTTTGGGCAGTGGATTGGATACTAGCCTTGAAAGGTGGCTCAGATTCAGGGGTCACATGCTCAAAACTGGGAAATTGGGACTACAATCCCTACCTTGTAGGCTTCTGTGTGTGACTAGAGGCCTATAATCTTATGGATGCAATGTTATTCCTACGGTTGGTTGTCTAGGTCACTAAAGTAACTATCTAGCTCAGGATTTTGGCACCTGGAGTGGTTGTTTAGCTCCCGAGGAAGGTCAATATAGTTTCAGTTTGTTTACTCAACTTCCTTAATGAAGCTAGGAGGTCAAGTCATATCATAGTATCTCTTCCTCTTGTATCTACCCCAGTAGGCCGGTGAAATTGGGTAAATGTGGGAGGAGGTGTTATAGGGTGCATATGACATCCTCATTGGAATGGACTCATTTGCTAAGAATAAGGAAAAATTCAACTTCTTTGATAAGTCGATTGAATTCCTCAGCAAGGGAAATAAAATGATGGCGTTGCAAAGAAAGTTCAAATCAATATTTGTTAGGCTAGTAACAATGATACAATTAAAATAATGTATTCGGAAGGGGTGTAGGTTGTTTTCTATGCACGTTACCAGTGAATCTGAAGACACCAAAGAAAGCACAAGGGAACACCCAATTTTAGTACAATTTGAGGATGTTTTCCTCGAGGAAATCCTTGGATTCCCACCACACAGAGAAGTTGATTTTTCAATTGAATTAATGCATATAATAGATCCAAAATCTAAAGCTCCTTATCGATCTAGTATGATGGAATTAATATAGCTAAAGCTACAACTCAAACAAATGCTAGACAAAGGTTATATATGGCTGAGTGTGTCGTCGTGGGGTGAAAAAGTATTATTTGTGAAGAAATAGGTTGGCACACTCAAGTCTTGCATAGACTATAGAAAGCTTAAAAATGACACCATAAAGAACAGATACCCTTTGACACAGATTGATGATTTGTTTGATCAACCACGGGGAGCAATAGTCTTTTCAAAAATTGACTTGAGATATGGGCATCATGAGGTGCACATTAAGGATGAAGATATTTATTATGAAAAATTCAAGCTCAGGTATGGTCATTGCAAATTTGTGATTCTCCCTTTTGGGCTTAAAAATGCTCCATCTACTTTCACGTGTCTCATGAACAATGTGCTAAGCCATTATCTAAAGAAAATTGTGTTAGTTTTTTTTGAAGACATATTGGTTTATTCAAAGACCAATTAGGAGCACAAAGAGAATCTAGATGTGGTGTTATAGCTATTAAGAGAGCACAAAATTTATGAAAAACTCAACAAGTGTGAGTTCTTCTAATCTCAGATATAGCACTTGGGATAGATAGCCTGAAAGGAGGGTGCAAAGATTGACCCAAAGAAGGTAAAAGCTATTATGGAATGGCCAACATTAAGGAATACAATTGATGTTATATCATTCATGGGACTGGAAGTTTACAAAAGGATATTTATTAAAAAAATCTCTAAGATTGGTTACCCAATTGCGACATTACAAAAGAACTAATGAAAATTTGAATGCATAGTTGAATGTGCTACAAGTTTTGAGATGTTAAAGAAATTACTTATGCATTGGTGCTAAGAATCGAAAACCCAAAAAAGACTTTGTGGTTCACATAGATGCTTGAATAGAAGGACTTGGTGGAGTCTTGATACACAAAGTCCAACCGGTCGATCATGAATCTAGGAAATTGATGTTGGCATTATGACAGAGGTTTGGTGCTATGTCACAGGTGTTGTCCTTGATGGAAACTCACTCAGATGGAAGATCTTAGTTCAAGCTCTCAGAATGAAAGAAAAAGAGATATGCGCAGGTTCCTCTTAACCAAGTCGTGAGTACACGCGGGTTAGGCAATCAAAAGACGCGTATACGTATACACACACTTTCATGCAGAGAAAAGCGCGTACATGTGGGTAAACTTATTTTTGGTACATGGTATTTAGTCCGCTATATCTAGACCTATGGTTTTGGACCTTGGTATTGCATCCAAAGTGTTGAACCCAGGTATTGGGTCCCTAGTATTGGTTCTAAATGGTTTTTGTACCATGGTATTGAGTAAGGCCTAAAACTATAAAAAGGGAAGGAGATCATTAGGCAAAGGACGAACAAAAAGGAAGGAATATCTTATGAAGAGCAAGATCTAGAATTGGGTTATGGTACATTGCTGAATCTGAACCAAGGAGGAACCTAAGTGCTAAAAGATGGATAAGTTCTATTGCTGTGTCGAGATCTTAAGGCTTGAATAGTAGTATCATTGTGTGATTTTTGATCTGTTATAATTGGCACATGATTAGATCTATAAATCTAATAATCTGGGTATAACTGATGTCTGATTAAGTGAAAAGGGTAAAATATCTTTTATATATTTGTATGCAGGTTTGACACTTCATAGATGCGTATACACGCGGGTTCAGCAAGTGAAGACAACATATACACTAGTTGGCCTTAATATAGCTGTGTATGTACGTAGGGTTCTACATATTGAAGTAGCGTACATCTCATGAAATATGTTTTAGCTACTTCTGTTTATTGCTGCAGTGTTCTAGTTTTAGAATTGGTGTCTGGTTACTGTTATTGTTTTCTGGTTACAACATTCTGAGAAGTGATTGGTTGATTCAGTATTGGTTTGTACAGAGGAGATTGGTTGATGCAGATATACTTGATGTTTGATTGATGTTATTCATGGATCCAGTTTGAAAATTTATGAAACGTGGTCCCTGGAAGAGAAGAGAAGGTTATAGCCTTATGAAGGTCAACACCTACGTACTAGTACCTCAGCTAGTACAAGAGCTAAGGGGGTTGTAGCTCCCTTCCAGGAGAAGATAGAGAACGAGAGAAGGTTGTAGCCTTCTGAAGGTAGCAGCCTGTGTACTGGTATAAGGCTGCACCAATACATAATCATTGTAAAAAGAAGTTTCTAATTAAAAGAAGATACAGACGAATCGCAACAGGTAGTTTTCACCCACATTGGGTTTCCACCTTACATCTTGGTGTTCATGTGTGTGACGATTTGTTTTGCTTTACTGTTCCTATTTATTGTTCATATGGTTAATAATATTCTGATGCACTCATTAAGAAGCAACTAACTGAATTATAAGTTTACTGGATATACGCTTGTTGCATTACACATAGTTGCGTATACACGCGGTTTTCCTTAACTAAAGTAGCGTATATGAATATAAATATGGAAATCAAAAAGTTATATTGATTTGATAATACCAATTCACCCCCCTCTCAGTATTATTTCCAACAATTGAATGAGCACGAGAAAAATAATGTGACCCCTTATTTGGAATTAGCAACAATTATTCATGCCTTGAAGATGTGGAGGTATATTTCCTTGATAAACAATTCACATTGATGGTATATCATGAAGGGCTGAGGTATTTTCTTGATCAACCAAAATTAAATTCCAAGCAGGCTAGATGGATAGCCTTAATTAGTGAATTTTATTTTGAGATTAAATATATCAAGGGAAAATAAATAAAGTTGTTGATGCGCTAAGTAGAAGGATAAAATTATCTCATATCTCATCCATAAGCTCCTAAGGCAATGATCTTCAAGAAATAATTAAGGTGGTCAGTCAACAAGATAATAAGTACCAAAAAAACAAAATAAAAGTTGAAGCAAGGATCAAAAGGAACGAAGAATAAATGTTTCTCCCTCTTAGAGAATGGGTTGTATGATTTAAAGGTGGGATATATATTCCTTATGGGAGTGACTTGAAGAAGATAATATTAAATGAATTCCATAATAAACCTTATTATAGTCACAAGGGATATCAAAAGATGCTAACAACCATAAAGAGTTCATATTATTTTCCTGATATTAAAAGAAATGTGGTTGAATACATTTCCAAATGCATAGAATGTCAATAGTTGTAGGAAAAGTGTGGGCATCTGGCAGGACTACTACAACCAATCCACATCTTGAATGGAAATGGGAAGTGATTTCCATGGATTGTATTACAAGTTTTCCAAGAATAGCCAGGCAACATGAGGAAATCATGGTTGTGGTAGACAAATTGAGTAAGGTGTTAACTTCATGGTTGTTAAATCCACTCATTCAGCGAGTGTTATTTTCAAAGTCTTCATAAAAGAGATAATAAGATTATATAGGGTGCCTAAGATCATCTCAAATAGAGATGCAAAATTTACCTCAAAATTTTGGAAAGGACTGTTTGTTAGTCTGTGTAAAGAACTAACATTTTCTATGCCATACCATCAACAAACATATGTGCAGACCGGGAAGACAAACTGAGTGTTGGAGGATATGCGTAGGATGTATTTCACGCATCATCTAAGGAAGTAGGAAGACTTTCTCCCACTAGTGGAGTTTGCTTATAATAATGGATGCCAAGAATCCCAGGGATGAGTCCATTTGAGGCTCTTTATGGGATAAAATGAAACACTCCCATTAGTTAGAGTGATCCAATGAATAGGGTCCACATTGGACCTAATATGTTGAAGGGGGTGGAATAGGAGATGGTAAAAACCAGTCAAAACTTAAAGGTGGCTCAATATATGAAGAAACGATATGTGGATCAACATAGAGTACATAAATAATTTAAAATACGGGAGCACATCTACCTATGTGTTAGACCTAAGAAAATCTCTTTGAAAATGGGATCTTGTGCCAAGTTGGAACCATAGTTTTTTGGTCCATTTCAATTTTTAGAAAGAGTAAATTTGATGGCATATAGATTGGCCTTGCCAAGAATAGAAAAGATTCATATTGTTTTCCATGTTTCTTTACTTAAAAGGTATGTACATTATGCTAATTATGTGATTGACTAGTTGGTGCTACAGGCAGAGCCCAAGGGAGAGTGTCATCCAAAACCTCTGTCAATTATGGATCAGAGGCAAATCTCTCTCTAGAATCGAGTAATCAAGCAAGTCAATGTGTAGTGGAGGCACTTTGGGCTCAAGGAAGCCACATGGGAGATGCTAATCAAATGTGAGTGTCATACCCATTTTGGTTTGTTGGTTAAGGAAATGTACATACGATTGTAATTTAATATAAATATCTATGTATATAAAGCTCATAGTAGACTATTATGCTTGTTTTAAAGCATGTTTGTAATCATGTTAAGGTATGGAACACTGAGGACATTTTTCCAATAAGGGGATGGGGTCTGTGACAACCCTTTTTGTAAACCCTCTTGTAAATATTATGAGTTGTAAATTCATGTAAATAATGTTTAATTATAAATGATGCCTAACTAAGATGGGACATGGATTCCAAGATCTAAAGGAAGAGGAGTTACTTGTAATCCATATCTGCTTTTAAGTTATCACCAAATTTCCTATTGGAGGGGATGGACTTGTTGCAGGTAGTTAATGGAGTAAATGGGACTCTTGATAAAAGGACAAGTTTGTAGACTTCCTCATGGGTCAAGTTGACATAGTCAACACGCAAGGTGAGATAGAGTGGGCAAGAAGAGAGGAAAAGAACAAGGTGAAGGGGGATTATGTGCAAGATGATGATGGGGAGCATGCATTGAGAAAATGGAGGAGAGACTGGTGTCTCCATGCCTATATATTTTAGTATGCATGTAGACTTGCAAGAGTGTGTTCAGATTCCCTGTGTTGGAAAAAAGTTGTAATGTGCCTATATGTGTTTGTGAGGCTTATGTTTGAGCCTGGGTATTGAGGCCATATGAGAGTTCAGTGAAGCATGGATTCTCTATTAATATCTAGGCTGAGAAGGCATTTAGGGCTTGCTAGATAAGAATTACTAGGGTCACCGCTTATCCAGAGGCTAATAAACACTATCGACTAGTTGGTTGAGAACTTTTTGAGAGGTTGAGGCATTGCAAAGCTAGTGGGCTAATAACACCTGGTGTAGCCTTGGGGGGACTGAGAACACATGCATGTGAGCCACTAAGAAGTTTCTAGAAAGTTTGTTATTATTCCTACAAAATTAACGTGACCGACAAACCTATTTATTTATACATATCTATCTCAAAGATTAAACTGAGATTCTTAGTGCTTTGCACAAATCCCTGTGTTTTTTTATTGTTGGCCGAGAACCACTTTAGTGCAACAGTTGGGAGTTGTTGAGAACATGATAGAAATGGGGTCTATTCCTTGTAACTAAGTTATTATTTTTAAAATCCTGAGAAATTTACCTATTCAGACTCTGAATCCATCTCGGGAGTGGTTAGTTGCAAGAAAGGATAGTCGTGTAGTTAGCCTATGGTTGGGTGGAGAGTTGAAGTCCCACTCTTAGTCACCATCCATATACTTCATAAGATAAGTTACTCATCCATGTCACTATCCATATTAATGAAATCTAAACACATTTTTCTATTGTTGAAATTGTTGAAAAATGCAACAGAAAATTATGAATTTAATTTTGTCCTTGAATTAAATTAGGAATTAAATTGTAATTATAATTCTCATAGAAACTTGTAATAGTTAACTAAGTTAATTTGACTTAGTTGACTTAGTTAATTTTGATTTAGGATTCTATCTAGAGTCATGTAGAGTGGTTCCTAAATTTTAGGGGCCCAGATTGAGTTCTTTGAGTTGTAACTATTTAATTCAGTTTAACTGAGTTAAATTCAATAAAACTAGTTCTAGCTGATGGAGGAATTAGTGGAAAATGCAGTAGTGGGGTGTAACCTATAGTAGTGGGGTGTAACCAACACTACTCAACTAGTAAACTAAATATTCACTAATAATTAGCACATGCATTTCATATCAGAGAAAGACCCAGTTGATATTAGAGTTCAGGGACAATGTACTATCAGTCGTAAAATCCTGTAAATTAAACCGATGGTGCATACAATCAAAGGAATACCTATTGATGGATTGCATAGTTATGGATGAGGAATTTTCCAATTAAATACAGGTTAATTCCCTAGGAAACTGCTCAAGGAAATAATAGCTTGTCAGGTAGTAGATTTGGTTAAGTTTTGGCTGGAGCTTGTTTGTGAAGCAGTGAGACAAATTGAGATTGTGCAGAGGTTTCTCAAGCTCGAGAAAAGCATTTTAATCTTCTCAGATTTTCTGATTAATGAAATATATAGATAGCAACGGCTTTTAGCTGTGGCTTTCCACTAAAATTATTATGTTATGTGTGATTGAATGCTTCATTTTTCTACGTCGTGATTTCATCAATCAATTATTGTTTCTATTGATGAGTAGAGTAAATTCAAGTCAATTGTTTTAACATATTCCAATCTGTCATTTGAATCTACAAGGAATTTATACATAAATTGTATGGCCAATGATGAGAAATGTCTCACCATGTGTGTCTTGATAAGGAATACTTATGCATGTGTACTATAATGAATAATGCATTCTCTTATGTTATGGATAAATGGATGTTTGTTCATTGTTGCAATGTGAGGGTTATGAGGAATCATTGTTTCACTAGTTAAATTGCTTGTATTAGAATAACTGGTATCATATGGTTGTGATGTTGAGTTACTCCAGGGATAGTCATATTCAACTAAGTTTTGAGGGAATTCCTATATATATATATAATATATATATATATATTACATATATATATATATATATATTATATATAAAGAAGAGCGGCAGCTGGGGAAAACAGAGGAGACAGTTCACAGATTTTCAAACCTAGGGTTTGAAACTGGACAGGAACAGGGTCAGGGTGGCAGAACTTTTCAGAAGGGGACAGATCCTAACCTAACATATGGTAAACAAGGGGTCCATAGGGACCCCCACTTACAGATAGATAATCATGCACAAACAATCAGCACAGGAAGGGGTGCAAATAATAGGGTATGAAAGGTCAAAGAAAGAGGAAGGAACCAACAAGGGAAGAACCGAAAACGGGGACAAGGAGGAACAAAATACTCAAAAGATGAAAGGGAAAGAGAGCAGCCAAAGAGCAGATAGTAAAAGCAAAATGAAGGAAGCGCAGGCTCATCCCGCGCAGGAGAATAGATAAGAGAAGGAGCAAGAAGACAATGATAAAACTGCTGTGGAAAAAGACAGCGAGGGGAAGAAGAACATATAAGAAAATCTTACTGATAAACCGTCTCAAGGCCCATGCAAGCCTAAAATGGTAGAAGTCCTAAGGGTGGTACTAACGGACCCAAAAATTCAGGCCTACAGAGAACACATGCCTGAACATGCAGTGATCTGCAAGTTCATGGAACTGTGGCCAATGGAAAGGGCGTTGTGTCAATGGATAAAGCAACAATGGAAACCCAAAGGTGATGTCAGACTGCACCTAGGAGCAAAAGGTTTTTTTACAGTTGTTTTTCCAATTTAGAAGACAAGGACAGAATATTTGATGAAGGACCTTTCGTTTTCGCTTCAGCAGGCCTCTATATGAAGCCATGGAAACCCAACTTTGTGCCAGATAAAGAAACCTTCACGCAGGTGCCAGTCTGGATTCGCCTCTTCGCACTCCCAATAGATTATTGGGGTTATGCTGCTCTAAAACAAATAGGTGACAATTTAGGGACTTTCATTAAAGCCTCAGAGGCCACTCTGCAAAGAAGATATACTTCCTGTGCTCGGATCTGTGTGGAGATGGATGTTTCAGGGGCATTGCATGAAGGTCTATGGCTGGAATATAGGGATGAGGACTATTTCCAAGCTATTGACTATGAGCAAATTCCATTTCGCTACAGGAAATGCCATGAGCATGGACACTTAATCAGAGAATGTCAATTAAACAAATCAGCGGAAGCACACAAGGAGGATCAAGAAAGAAATATCAGGGACACCTTCATTAGACTGAGAGCAAAACAGAGAGCAAACAGGAAACGACCAATCAGAACAAGAGCAACACAAGGTAACACTAGTAATGCTTTTGAAGTGTTGGAAACTGAAACCGACTCAGAGGACCATAATAAGGAGCACAAGACCAGTGAAGCAAACAAAACAACAACAGAAGTGGAAACCAAAGTAATGGAGGAAAACATTCAAAACATTACTGAAAAAAATCAGGAAGGCACAGAAGGAGTAGATGAGGATTCAGAGATGCTCATAAGTGACATAGGCAGTGAGGAAATGGAGCTCAATGAGGTTTTAGAGCAGCAAGGAGTTAATCTACCAGATATGGTGGAAGACTAGAGAAAGAAGGGGATGGAAAACATATCGGAAGAGGAAGTTAGGAAAATTAATGAATTATTCATAGCTTTAGCAAAAAGCAGAGTTGGAGATGCAAAACAGGAATCTGAGCATAGAAAAAGGAATGGGAATCTGAACAAAAGGCTTACTTCAAACATCCACCAGCTCCAAACAAAGGAAGAAGAGAGGATGTAGATCCAATAATGAGGCTTCTCAGATCCTAATTCTTTATGTGTTAAAATGAAAGTCATCTGTTGGAATGTTAGAGGGCTCAATAGCCAAACAAAACAGAGACTGTTAAAGAGGAAGGTCCAAAAGGAAAAACCTGATATTATATTTGTGCAAGAAACCAAATGTGCAAGTAATACTATTAAAAACGCGAGCAAAAAGCTAGGTAAACAAATGGAATATATGGAAACTCCTAGTCATGGATGGGAGGGAGGTTTAGTCACTTGGTGTAATCCACAGGTAATCAAAATCCTCTCCTCTGAGGCTACCAAACACTTTATAGCCATAGAAGTTCAAGTGATAGGCAATTCAGAGACCTATTTGTGTACCAATGTTTACGGGCCTCAAAAGTTAGAAGAGATATACATTTTTCTAAGAACTTTATTAAATCTGAAGCTCAGATATCCCAGAGCGAAAGAAATCATTGGGGGGGATAACTACACTATTAGAGAAGAAGGGACGAATAAGGAAACTCAACAAATATTCTGAAGCATTCTTAGATTTCATCAACACATCTAAATTAGTGGATATCTACCCCAAGAGTGGGGCCTACACTTGGAACAACAGAAGAGGAGGTGAGAGACAAATCGCCTCTCGTCTTGATAGATTTCTAATATCTAAAAGTCTGCTATTGGAGTTAGTAATAGTAGAATCAGACATTCTCCCTAGTGGAGGGTCGGATCATTGGCCCATCTCTCTGATGGCTACTATATAGGGCACTCCTAGAAATAAACCTTTTAGGTTTGAGAAATTTTGGCTCAATCATCTGGACTTCACTCAACTTGTTGAGAAGTGGTGGGATGAACCGTTGGATATCAGAGGAAACCAAATGTTCAAACTTCAAGGTAAATTGAGACACATCAAAAATAAAATCAAAAAATGGAATAAAAAAGTATTTGGGAACATATTCAAAGAAAAAGCCAAGATAGAGGAGCAGCTAGAGCAGATTCACAAAGATTGGATTTTGGGAGATAGCGACCCAACTGCAAACAAAGAAAAAATATTAATGCAACAATGGCAGCTCTGGTGCCAGCAGGAAGAGATCCTTTGGAAGAAAAAGTCCCAGATCCAATGGCTCAAGGAAGGGGAATAGAACACCAAGTTCTTTCATAGATCAGCACTGGACTATAAGGGTGTCAATAAAATCCTCAGTCTCAAAAGCGAACAAGGGGACATCATTGAGAACCATCAAGGAATTTCTACCCTGCTTACTGCACATTTCAACAGCATAGCTCAGGAACCAGCGGTAGACAGAACAGAAGAAATTGCTGAACTCTACAAATCTATTCCCAAAACAATCTCTAATGAGCAAAACCTTGCATTAACTATAGAAATTTCCTTAGAAGAAGTGGAGGAAGCGGTGAAGGATATGCCAAATGACAAAGCGCCTGGGCCTGATGGCTTCACCATCAATGTTTACAAGGCTTGTTGGGAAATTGTAAAAAATGAGGTCTGGAAAGTGGTGAAGGATTCTCGGCATTCTGCCTCAATTCTAAAATCTCTAAATTCTACTTTCCTAGCCCTAATCCCAAAAGAAGAGGTAGCCAACACCCCTGCAAAATTCTGACCTATTGCTTTGTGCAATGTTATTTACAAGATCATCTCTAAAGTCATAGCAAATAGACTGAAACCTATTCTTCCGAGCCTCATTTTAGAGGAACAATCGGGATATGTGGAGGGAAGACAAATTCTAGACAATATCCTTCTAGCACATGAAATGATTCATACACTTCAATCTAGGAAAGTAGCAGGCATGATGATGCAAATTGATTTATCAAAGGCTTATGATAAAGTCAACTTGAATTACCTAGAAGCTATCTTGACAGCTTTCGGGTTCGCCAATCAATGGATAAAATGGATTTTAGCCCTAATCAAATCTACCAGATTTTCTATATTGGTTAATGGTGCCCTTTCCGACCAATTCTCCCCATCATGAGGACTTAGACAAGGAGACCCACTATCTCCTTTCCTTTTTGTTATCCTGATGGAAGGTTTAAGCAGACTCATTCGAAGCGCTAAAGAGGAAGGAAAGATCAAAGGACTGCAGCCCCTACCCTCCATTCTAGCAACCACTCATCGGCAATTTGTTGATGATACAATGTTACATGGATCTCCAACAGTAAAAGAAGCCTAGGGCTATAAAAGGATCCTAAATCTTTTTAGCGAAGCCTTAGGTATGGAAATAAATCTATATAAATCCACTATATTCTTTTTCAATACGTATTTAGTTGTGCAGAAGAATCTCTCGAGCATTCTAGGCTTCCGAAGAGGCAGTCTACCCTCGAGGTACCTAGGAGCTCCTTTAACAGATAAACCTTGGTAAAAAACGCATTGGGAGAAGATCATAGCTAACCTGGAGAAGAGATGTCATCACTAAACCCATAGGGCCCTCAATTTTGCAGGGAGGCTAGTTCTAACCAAAGCGGTTCTGCAAGCTATTCCACAATATATGCTGTCCATAATCCCGGCTCTTGAAGGAGTCCTTCAACAAATGAGAGTGATTCAGAGAAATTTCTTATCGACAGGAAATGCAGAGAAGAGAAAATGGGCTCTAGTGGCATGGAATAAATTATGCAAACCTAAGAATTTAGGAGGGTTAAACCTGCTTGACCCATTCACTATCAATAGAGCCTGTGGGGCCAAACTTTGGTGGAAATGGTTGAACGAACCTAATATTCCTTGGGCTAGACACTGGAAGGAGAAATATGCTCCGACGCACAGTATCCAAGATTTAATCAGAATGCAAGAGAATCCAGAAGGGTCCCCAGTCTAGAACCTAGCAAGGAGAAATCGAGAAATTATACAGGAGAACAGCTTCTGGGAAATCTACAATGGGGAAACGGCCTTCTTCTGGGAGGATGCTTGGCAACAAATACCTAAGTTAGAAAGGCCAGAGTTTGCAGAACTGCAAAGAAAATATCAAGAGCGTGGGAAAACAACGGTCCATCACTATTGGAATCCTAATAACAGGGACTCGGAATGGAGAAATTGGGCAATCAGCGAAATAGAGAGCACAACTGAGGTAAACAACAATGTCAGGAACCTGCAAACTATATTAAATAAAAGAAGAATAAGGAAGGCGGATGAAAATGACCAACTAAGATGGGGAAAGCAAGGTGGTGACAATTTCACGCTCAAAGAAGCCAGAAACTGTATCGAAAACTCAGAGCAGGTTTAAAAGGTTTCATGGAGCAGCAAGGTCTGGGACTCCCAGTTCTAGCCAAAAATTAGAACCTTCCTATGGCTCCTAATGCACAGAAAAACTTTGACTTGGGAAAATCTCTGCAAGAAAGGTTTTTGCGGCCCTTCAAGGTGTCCCTTGTGCAACAAGGAAGAAGAAACTATGAACCATCTCTTCAATACATACGACACGGAAAACATACTATGGAATTGGGTGGAAAACACTTTGCAGCAAATGGACAAAACCAAAGAGTCCATCCAGGAGTCCATCGAGAATTGGAGAGGAAAGTTCTCCAATAATGAAAGGGTAAATATAATTTGGAAAATAATACCAGGGTTTATTACATGGACAATTTGGAAAGAACGGAACAGAAGAGTATTCTTAAACGAAACCAGGGACATAAATCACTCTATAGACATTATCAAACAAAATATAAGATAGTTGGTTCTTGTCAAAAGAAAAATAGAGCAAGATAGTAAAGCTTTGAACAGAGACTTACAAATATTGAAAGCCTTTAACCTAGATAATGGAGCAGATGTGGTTGTAGTGAATCGCCAACAGGAGCTCAGAACCTCACTAAGCATCTGGAAGCAGCCACCATCAGGCTTCCTAAAGCTAAATTTCGATGGCGCATCGAGAGGTAATCCAAGACTGGCTGGAATTACTGGCATTATAAGGAATAGTGAAGGGGAAATTATGCACATCTACAGCAGAGCCTTAGGGGAAGGAACGAACAATGAGATGGAGTTCGCAACAATGGAACAGGGTCTTAGAATTATGAGAAATTTACAGGCGGGAGCTACAGTAGTTGAGGGGGATTCCCAGCTCGCAATTACAGCAGCCAGAAGAATGTATGCGGGAGCCAAGGCTAGTAAGGTCACACAACACTGGCGACTGGCGAATGTGATAGAAAACATAGTAGAACACTTGGGGTGGCTGAAAGGTTTAGTTTTTCAGGTTGTTCGCCGCAACACCAATGCAGTAGCGGACCATCTGGAAAACGTTGGGATAGAGAACCCCACCAACATTTTGGACAGCTGTTGGTAGGACGTCATCTGCCCAGAATTAAAAAATAAATGCACCCTGCTCTCGAGGCAGGATTTGATGAATGAAAGGTAGGATCGAAAAGGCGGTGATCTCTGCAGGCATAATGAAATGATGATGAGAATCGTGCGTACTGCGGGGAGAATTAAGGGCTCGCTAGAGATCGAAGGACAGACTGGACATGAGCATTCAATGCTCAAGCAGGAGGAGGTAAGGCCCAACAGAACTATGATCACAAAAAATGAGCACCGCCGATGCCCATACGGGAGATGGGACACCTGGAACGCTACGAAGAAGAGTAAGAAAGGTGACCGCAGGTGCAGGACATCGGATCATCACCGAAAACACAAACCATCAACCAAGAATAATGATGAAAATACATGCAAGCAACAGGGGATAGGCCGGAAAATGCCCGGTTACTCTCACTTTCATCTATTTAATCGTAAGCCCTGGCATCAGAAAGGCCATTGTTTCTTCGAGCTGCAAGAAAAATACCTTCTCCCTAATCCTCAGTGCACAGAGTGACCAGTATGGGGCAGTTACGACAATGGTGAGTGAGGGGAGCCGAAATGCTTCAACTAACCGAGAATTGAAAAGATCCAGGGAAGCATATGAGACTCGCACCTCACAAAAAGAAAGGCGGAAAATTGAGGAGCTCGAGGCCATTGTGACTGAAGAAGAGAAGAATCTGGAAGCTCAGGAGGTGGAGAAGGATATGGACTGGGTGCACGATCCTGGCACAGTCACTACGCAAGCTACTCAATATGTGCGAACGCAAGCCGAGATGTGGAGGATGAAAACTATGTTGGCTAAGGCCATTAGCATGCAGGGGGATTACGCCAACCAAGTATGGCAAGCCCAACAAATAATTGCAGTTACAACAGAGGAACATATGGAAATTCTGGAGAGTTTGGAATTCAAGATAAGCAATCTAGAACAACAATTTGGCACTGTTTCAAAAACATTCACTATCCTCATCATTCTTTTGCAGCACACTATTAATCAAGATGCTAGGAATGCTAGGGACATGACAGAGGGGCACAAAGGCGACCACCAGAGCACTCTTCCTTCGCCATCTCAGGCGGGCAAGGCCAAGGCGTCATCTGGGCAGGAAACCTCCAAGAATTACACAGTTCTGGATAAATATTGAGCCTTAACTGTCTGTTAGGTCTGGTTACGTGCTGTTTTTCTTAATGTTTGGTTGTGGATCTGTCATTTTTTGTTCTGGGCACAACTACAGTTTCCCTCAGATCTATATGGAGCCTAGTAGAAACACTGTTAATTTTGGCGAACCCCAACCCTCTGCCACCCTGCGTGGTGTGCCCCGGGGTTCTGTGGGTGTTTTTTGACCAAATGCTTAGTAGGAGGTTTGTCTTTTGTCTGCTTAGGCAGACTTTTTGTAATATATGTATTTTGATCTAATATAATACGCTGATTTACAAATATATA
>APFE031168311.1:126176-152699 GCA_000404065.3 Pinus taeda | reverse complement strand
TAGCAGAAAATTCCAACATCTGGATGGCTCCAATCAGTTATAGATTGAAACAAAACAACATTAACGTCTCCAACCATTGCAGACCTGATATCGTTTCGATCAGTAATGTCATCCAGGGGAAACCATTCGCATTCGTCGGGCACCAGGAAACCATCTATGTCACTTAAATCCAAATTTTCCCAAATATCGTCCAATCGCCACAGATTCATGTTGTTTCGTGTACATCTGACGACTATGCCAGATATCAGGTGCCTCTGAACATGCAATTCGCTAGCCGCTTGGGAAGATTGGGCTGCATGACTTGGCTCTGGCCTCGTGGCAACAGCGGATAGCCCCAAAGAGGATCCTGCACCTTTTGAACCAGATACAGTGGGCCGCGTTAGATATCGATTAATTACATTAAATATGCTTGTCGCAAGAGATAACCTAAGATCATCTCCCTTAAGGTTAATATTGAGGTTATTTCGTGTTTCCTCCATTTGGACGCCCTTATAATTATTTGTGATAAGCTAAAATATTCTATGCTCAGAACTTTTTCTGAAAGATTGAAGATATTCTAAGCTCAAAACTATTTGTACAAATATTGAAGAGATTTTAAGAGATTTTAAGCTCAGAATTGTCAAAAGAATTTTTTTAAACTATGTATTGACAATGAACGACATTAGTTGGTTGGAAATGTTTAGACAAATGTTTCCTACATGTGATTTACGCCTAAACCCTTTTTATAACTGTTATGGATCACAGAAGCCTCCATTACACTGTTATAGATCACATAAGCCTCAATTCAATAATAGCTAAGATTTTAAAATAATTTGTTGAGCTGTTGAGACAGATTAATAATCAACCATATGGACCGAACTAAATAATGTTATTAGATTGGTTAATGGGATTTAATTACGTTTAATAATATAAACTTTTATAGATGTAATATGCGGCTAGGTTAACTATTTGTATTTATAATTTAAGGTGTAATGAGTTTGTATGATACGTAACTATGGATATAATAACACAACCATGCCTCATTTTCATAAGCTTATTGGCCTATAAACAAGGGATAATGTCAATGATTTGTATATACAATTATATTTATTTATTACTATTGATGTGTTAGTAGAAACTATATATGGGGATGATTACGATTATAGAATTAGTGTTAGATGTTTTCTATTTATGGTTAAGGATAATTTATTATGGTTGGTATATATTTGGTTATTGTTGATAATGATGGTGGAGAATTAATTATAGTTTACTATGATAAATTATGATTGGTTATCATTCATTATTGTTATTAATGTTGGATCATGGTTGAGTATGGTTTAGTATGTTAGCCATGGCAGACCATAATTTTCTATAATAGATTATGCTTGTCTATGCTGATAATGGATGGCCATGGTTGACCATGGGTTGACTATGGTTTTCCAAGGTTTACTATGGTGAGTATAGTTCAATAGATATGGTCATTGTTGATCATGGTTGATGGTCATTAGTTATGACTGACAATGTTTAACTATGGTCAACAATGGTCGCTAGAGTCAATTATGGATGAGGATAGTCAATAACGCTAACCAGAGTTAACTATAGTACTCCAGAGCTATCTATGGTCAACCGTAGTTAGCTATAGGCAACAATAGTGCCCACAGTTGACTATGGATGACCACATTAACCATGGTTAAGTATGGTGAGTATGCTTGATCGAGGATGACCACGATTTCTCATTGTTAACAACTTTTAACAATGGTTGACTATGGTGAGTATGATTATTAAAAAATGACCATTCTTACTCATGGTCGATTCATGTTAACCATGGTTCACCAAGCTAGCTAAGATTGACATGGATGACTATGGTCAACCTTAGCCAACCACGATCAACCATGGTTTGACTATGTGTGAACATGGTTCAACCAAGGTTAACATAGATGCACAAGGTTAACAAATTTGATATGGTTGACCATAGTTTACAAAGATAGATTATCGTTGTCCATGTTGACAATCGATGCCCATGGTTTTCCATGTTCTCTCATTGTGGCCTAGATTACCTATGAGTGACCACTCTAAGTATGGTTTCCCATGTTGAGCATTGTTAAGCAGGGCTCCAAGGGTGACTATGGTGACTATATGTGAGAAAAGGTCATGATTAGCCTAGGTTTACCATGGTTGACTAGCAGCTAACTAAGAGATACCATGGTCAACCATGGATGGGCATCATTACCTATTATTAACCTAGTAGCTAAAGTCAATTATGGCTGACCATGATGACCATGGTTAACTTTGGTAACCATAGCTGATCCAGGTGGATATTGGTGGCCACCTGCCAAGTCCACCTGGACCCCCACCTCAACATTTTCAGTTTCCTTAATTATAGCGCAGTTTACTATTTTTAGCAGTTTTTTGGGTCCTGAACTTCCGGAGCCGTTTTGAGGCCCTAAACGACGTTTTTTGGGAAATCTTGCTCTGCAACATTATAGATTAAAAATCATCTTTTCCATCGTAGTCCTCGGAGAGATCTTTCCAACGGGCTAGCATGCGCGTCAAACGGAGATCGTATGCCAAAGTTACGACCCCGGGAAGTTGATGTACCAATTTACCCAAACGGGGCCCATAGTTTGGCGTTTCATCTTCTAGGGTTAGGTTTTGGAATGTTTTCCATTGTTTCTCAACAATAAATAGGCCCTCAAGCCTCATTGTAAGACAGTTCAGAGGCATGTAGCCACACATCTCTTCTCAGAGATAAGCTACCATCGCCCTAGCTTGTTTATTTCTATTTCTAGTTGTAAGCATATTTCGGTATTTTCCATTAATGAAATGAAGTATTATTTCCGCTGCATCTTTGTGTATATGGTTATCTCTGTATTTTATTGCGATCCTGTTTAAATCTGGATCAGATAATGTTGCTTATATACATTCTTGCATTACTTGCATCCTTGAATATTCATAAAAGTGTTTCATGTATCTTTATTGAAAAAGTATGTGGCTAATCCTAACCTTGTGATTGATTAGACTATGGTCTAGGTGGAGCACAAACAAGACTTTTGGGTGGAGCCAATATGCATCTTTGACTCAAAATTCGAAGTGATTCTGTACAAATCCATTATCTTGGTAAAGGTCCAATGGACCTACTACAATCCTGAAGATACCACATGGGAGCATGAAGAGGCTATGTGGGAGGACTACCCATAGATTTTCTATGTTTTGAGGAAATATGAATGTGCATTTGTGCATAAATGACTAAAGACTCCATTTTTTATAACTAGGATTATTAAATTCCATAGCTTAGATATTTTAATGTCCAACTAGTGGTTGAGCCCTCAATGGTAAGTGGGATAGCCTAAAGGATTGCGATGGAGAGAAAGGAGTACTCTTCCTTGGATTATGTATGTTGAGGGGAGTGAGAGTTGGGCATTTGGAATTTCTATAGGAGTTACTAAATTGTAAAATTATAGTGCTAAGATGTAATTTTTTTTTATGTATATACATGTAAACCTATATGGTGATGTGAATCAAATATAGTGAAAAATTGTAGGGGGAGGAAAATGTAACACAACGGTTTTGATCCCTAGATCAGAAATGTATATTTTTAAATATGATGAATGTGTAAATGCCAAGATATATAATATGTAAAAATGTAGAAAAATATCACTAGAATTATTGGATTTCAATGATTTCATTATGTAAGGTGACCAATGTGTGAAACTCGCAATAGTCGGGAGGAGACATCAAAACAAATTATCCATGTTAAGGGTTGGTGTGGTCTAGGCCTAGTGTGATCGTCAAGTGATTTTGATGGCTTATATGCTCTAGGTTATGGTTTCTTATATCACATGCTAGTCCCATAAGTCATGGACACAATATCAAACAAAAAATTATACGTAAACTTTTATATTGAAAATAATAATAAAATACATCAATGGTTATAAAGTGTACAAGAACATATTCATGGAGGACCTATCATTCCATAAAGAAGGGGGATAAAAATGGGTCCAAGGGTAAATCGCACATGCCTAAAATCCCATGTTATTAGCATAAATTAAATGTAATTACCATATAATCCCCATTTGACTTATTAAAACCAGTCATCAAATGTATCTTTGAGGTTGGTAGAACAGTAATATCAATTAGTTATTGAAGCATGGCCTAAGTACACTCATGAGGGGAGTGGTTTTATTGAATGCATGTAAGATGTGGGTGAGAGAGTCATCTCACCTAGATGTGAGAACATGTGAAGAGTAAAATTATCTCTTGAATCGTCTGAGTCAGAACATGCATAAGAAAAGGAATCTGAGTAGAGGAGATAGCTAACTTTCAAAAAGAAAGAGGACAAAAAAAACTAGAGTTTTGGTGCTACAAGAGGAGAAAATACAATTTCTATTGAAAACCAATCTCTAGTGTTGATATTTATGATAAGAACTAGCTTTGAATGTTTGTGAGGGTTCTCATTTAGAAATCACTCAAGTGCTTGTGTAAAGGTTGATGTTGTGAATTGTGTTCCACTAGTAGCTAGATTTCCTAAATCCCAATACTAAGAGATTCCTTACCAATCTATGTTAGAGCCCTAGAGAGGATGGATATTGTCTAAGGGACTACGATACATAGAAATAAATATCATCCTTATATTGTGAAAAATGATGGGAAAGAGAGTTGGCTAGTAGGAATTATTGTAGGGGTCTCATCACTCTTTATCTACTATGTATTGGTATCTTAGTGTTGACTATATACTATTGGAAATAATACTGATAGTGGGGGGGGTGAATCAGTATTATCTAATCAATAAAAAATTTTCATTTCCATACTCATATTCATATATGCTACTTTAGTTAAGGATACCTGTGTATACACTCAACTGTGTTTAATGCAACTGTATATCAATAAACTTATGATTAAATTAGTTAATCTTTAATGAGTGCATTAGAACATTACTAACCATATTATTAGTAAATAGGTGTAGTAAAACAGAATAGGTCATCACACATAAGGAACACACATGAACACCATGATATAAGGTGGAAACCCAATGTGGGTGAAAACCACCTGTTGCAATTCGTCTCTATCTTCCTATAATAAGAAAATTCTTTTACAATTGTACCGGTGCAGTCTTATACCAGTATGCAGGCTTCTACCTGCAAAAGGCTACAACCTTCTCTCATTTTCTAGACTCTCCTAGAAGGGCGCTACAACCCCCTTAGCTCTTGTACTAGCCAATCCATTTGCTAGCACGTAGGTGCCAACCTACAATCTTCTCTCATTCTCCAAGGACCACATTTCATACATTTTCAGACTAGATACTCCTGAAGCACCACACCATAATCTGAAGGCCATGTTTCATCCAATTTTCATACTGGACCCATCAACAACATTTAAGCACAAAATCAATCACCATTGCAAAACACTCATCAACTATACCTGCATCCCCGATCTCTAAATCACCCAATACTGAAACACTGAAATCTTGTCAACAACACAGTCACCAGAACAGATAACAGAACTCTGCAACAATAATCAGGTCCATCTGTAACTTCAAATATCACATCTCATACTATATACGCTACTATGACGAACCAAACCTGTGTACATATGCTCTTTCACCAAAGCCAGCCCGCGTACATATCTGCAAATATTTACTCATAACTTGCAACTATTCTAGACATCAGACATACCCAGACCATAACATTCATACAATGAAATTTGTGTCAATAATTCATATCTAGTCTATCCATCATCAAACCATATAATGATAAACATTCCAAGCCTTAAGATCTCGATCCATCGCTCATCATCATCCACATGAGTGCCTCCTTGGTTCAAATCAAGCACAGAATCACCAATCCATAACTAGCATAATAGATCTCACACTTCATCAGATATTCATCACTTTCTCAATACCTTTGCCTAATGATCTTCTTCTCCTTTTATAGTCTGAGGCCTTACTCAATACCATGGTCCAAAACCATTGAGAACCAATACTAGGGACCCAATACCTAGGTTCAACACTTCGAATGCAATACCAAGGACCAAAACCATAGGTCTAAATACCACGGACCCAAAAATAAGCTTTCCCACATGTACACGCTTTACCGTGCATGAAAGTGCGTGCATACGCATACGCGACTTTTGATCAGAAATCCCATGTGTATATGTGTCTTTGTATATAACGAACCTGCGTGTATACCCTACTTGGTATATAGCGAACCTGCGTATATACGCGACTTGGTACATAGTGAACTTGCGTATAACCTCCATGTATACCCTACTTGGTATATACTGAACCTGCGTATATACTCTTCTTTCTTCATTCTTTGTAGTCTGGTCATCAACTCTTTGCTACTGACCTGCTGCACTATGATCTGTCATCTGTGTGAGTTGCCATCAAGGACAACACTTGTATCATACCTTTGAGTGGGTTGCCATCAAGGACAACACCTATATCATAATGCCAACAATATCCCCCTTTGGACTTGATGGAAACAACCACACCAAGTCACTCTTCCCCTTTGACATCAAGGGCAAAGGGCGGACCAAGTTATTCTCTTCCTTGGTATACTTTCTACTGTCCATACTCCCCCTCACTACTTGCTAAAATCTCTGATTGAGGTCCCCCTTTGTGCATGCCAAGATGTACCTATCCGTCCATGCTCCCCCTGAGCACATGCAAGGTCTGCAAAAGCATAACATGACTCTATACATACATCAATCTCCCAACCAAGTGGGAATACAACATTTTAAACTCATCCACCCAACCAAGTGGGGATATACCAATTGTTTATACATGACTCAACAACTAGAACCATTACATCATCCATCCCATGCATAGTGGGGTAACAAAACAAAGACCAGCAATCTAATCAATACCATGATCAGCAATAATCATACACCGTGTATGATCTGCACCATAATCATATGTCATCAGCATCTAGACGTGTAACCTGCAATACCATTCTTTTGACCAACAATCATATAGCTACATAAGCATAATTATCAAAGACTTCTCATCAAAATGCCAACAATGCATTATTTGGAGTATATGCTCCCCCTCAACCTATGCCATCACTGACTGAACCATATCAAACTTCTATATTGCTGCTTTTCTTCAGAGTATCATATACACGACTATGCAGCATCTATCTCGCATATATACGTGACTTGTCTTCATGATATCTGCATATGAAATTTAGAACACTGATGTTCCACACCTTTAGCTTCCTTTGCCATGTCTGTGTCTTCTGCTATGCCACATCTTTCTGGTTGTACTTCCTTTTTATTCCATATCTTTAATTGTGATGATGTTTTCTCCTTTCGGTATGGAGCCCAAAATCTTCTCCTGCATTCCTTTGCTATGTGTCCAAGCTTGTTACATGCATAACA
Source organism: Pinus taeda (assembly GCA_000404065.3). NCBI lineage: Eukaryota > Viridiplantae > Streptophyta > Pinopsida > Pinales > Pinaceae > Pinus > Pinus taeda. The sequence goes on along the minus strand of APFE031168311.1, from coordinate 145,343 downwards.
TCTTATATGTTTCATATTCCTTCTATAACAATCAACAGCTTTGTGACCAAACATATTGCAAGAATAAAAATATCCCTTAAAGTACCTTGAACGTGATGATCTTTCTGTGTGACGGTCTTGAACCATTCTACTTCTGCATCTGGCTGCAACATGTCCAAGATTATGACATACATAAAATTCAAGATTATTCATTTGGATGAAATACTCGTCTATCACTTCTACAGTTAGGAGAAAAATATTTTCTTTGATGAATTTCTTTCCTTGGCTGTTGATGGGGCTGTCTTCTCATCTCCTTGTTGAGTATTTCAGATTGTGCATTAGAGTTCCTTATCTTATTTTGTGAAATAGATTCACCTTCAACAGATTCATAATGACCAAGACCAGTTTTGATAGCAGGCGATCATTGACTACCAAGAATATCATCCAAAATCTTAGCACTGTCTTGAAATCGTAATAGTTTATCCTTTTATTCTAATTTACTTTTCAAGATATTTACCTCAACCTGATGTTGTTCTTCCTTTTCCAGACATTACTTCTTCAAAATTTCTTCAGACTTTCTTCCTTCTTCCACTTGTTGCCTTAGTTTTAGAATCTCCTTTTCTTTTTCTTCATTCAGCTCCTGCAGCATTTGACGAATTCTGAAGGTATATTCTAGCTGAGCTTTTAAGTTGACAATTTCTTCTTTGAGAGCACTCTCCCTTTTGCTAGGTAGATCTTGGTGTTCTATGATTTTATCGGATGCTTCATTTGCTTGTCCATCTTCAATATAAGGTGATTTAGGATCTGAGGACTTGCTTCCACTCAACGGTAAGCTGTAATTATTCCTTTGAGCTGTATTCTTCTTTTGATGCACTTTCTTTCCCATTGTTCTACGGATCTCCTTCAAGCGATCAAGCTTCTACCAAAGGACCTGCTCTGATACCAATTGTTGGAAATAATACTGAGAGGGGGGGGGTGAATCAGTATTATCTAATCAATAAAACTTTTTCATTTCCATACTCAGATTCATAAACGCTACTTCAGTTAAGGATACCCACGTATACACGCAACTGTGTTTAATGCAACTAGCGTATATCAATAAACTTATGATTCAGTTAGTTAATCTTCAATGGGTGCATCAAAACATTATTAACCATATTATCAGTAAACAAGTGCAGTAAAACAGAATAGGTCATCACACATAAGGAACACACATGAACACCATGATATAAGGTGGAAACCCAATGTGGGTGAAAACCACCTGCTGTAATTCGTCTCTATCTTCCTTTAATAAGAAACTTCTTTTACAATTGTACTAGTGCAGTCTTATACCAGTACACAGGCTTCTACCTGCAGAAGGCTACAACCTTCTCTCATTTTCCAGACTCTCCTAGAAGGGAGCTACAACCCCCTTAGCTCTTGTACTAGCTGATCCATTTGCTAGTACGTAGGTACCAGCCTACAATCTTCTCTCATTCTCCAGGGACCACATTTCATACATTTTCAGACTAGATACTCCTGAATCACCACACCATAATCTGAAGGCCATGTTTCATCCAATTTTCATACTGGACCCATCAACAACATTTAAGCACAAAATCAATCACCATTGCAAAACACCCATCAACTATACCTGCATCCCCAATCTCTAAATCACCCAATACTGAAACACTGAAATCTTGTCAACAACACAGTCACCAGAACAGACAACAGAACTCTGCAACAATAATCAGATCCATCTGCAACTTCAAATATCACATCTCATACTGTATACGCTACTATGACGAACCAAACCTGCATACATACACTCTTTCACCAAATCCAACTCGCGTACATATCTGCAAATATTTACTCATAACTTGCAACTGTCCCACACATCAGACATACCCGGATCATAACATTCATACAATGAAACTTGTGTCAATAATTCAGATATAGTCTGTCCATAATCAAACCTATAATGATAAACATTCCAAGCCTTAAGATCTCAATCCATCGTTCATCATCATCCACATGAGTTCCTCCTTGGTTCAAATCAAAAACAGCATCACCAACCCATAACCAGCATACTAGATCTCACACTTCATCAGATATTCATCACTTTCTCAATACCTTTTCCTAATGATCTTCTTCTCCTTTTATAGTTTGATGCCTTACTCAATATCATGGTCCAAAACCATTGAGAACCAATACTAGGGACCCAATACTTGGGTTCAACACTTCGGACGCAATACCAAGGACCAAAACCGTAGGTCTAAATACCACGGACCCAAAAATAAGCTTTCACACATGTACGCACTTTACCGTGCATGAAAGTGCGTGCATACGCATACGCGACTTTTGATCAGCAATCCCACATGTATACGTGTCTTTGTATATAATGAACCTACGTGTATAACCTGCGTGTATACCCTACTTGGTATATAGTGAACTTGCGTATATACGCGACTTGGTACATAGTTAACTTGCGTATAACCTCCGTGTATACCCTACTTGGTATATAGTGAACCTGCGTATATACTCTTCTTTCTTCATTCTTTGTAGTCTAATCATCAACTCTTTGCTACTGACCTGCTGCACTATGATATGTCATCTGTGTGAGTTGCCATCAAGGACAACACTTGTATCATACCTCTGAGTGGGTTGCCATCAAGGACAACACCTGTATCATAATGCCAACATATACATCCATAGGAGCATGCTCGCTTTTGTAGAATCATAGCCATGGATTAGGGGTGGCCTATTATAGAGAGAATTAGTCCAAAAATAACTATGGTTGGATGGAATATTTGACATTTGTAGCTAGTTGTGTAAAACGTTTATAAGGATAAATATTCCAATCACCCTATTATTTAATATGTAAATGTTCTGCTTGAATGTTATGTTCAATTTATGTTACGTATGTTTAAATTTTGTTGTGCATGATTAATTAATCTACATTCTTTAATTTTAAAATCATGGACAGTCACATGAGCCTATATGTCATACAACATAGATTCAATTATTTCAAAATTGTATTAGAGTTGGATTTATGGTAACATGCCTTAGACTAAGGGTCTAGGTATGTCACTCATCGTCTTATTGCTATGTTGCCAAAACCTAGCAAATTTTCAAGTAGAAGAATAAGTGTGATGAGGTTTAATCATATTTATCTCAAACATCAACAAAGAAATGCAAAAAAATACCCAGACAATAGAGAAAATAAATCATAAATGAATCCAAAGAAAAATTATTGGTTCTTATTCATCTCACAATGGATTTTTTATAGTTTTACAAGAAGATCATCAACTGAAGAGTCAATCCTTAAATTTGGCATGCATACAAATTAAAGGCTAGAAGAAACAACAAAATATGCAACTAACTAAGAAAATAGCATTTAATATCTAGAAAGGGATCCTTCATGGGAGGTGAACTACCAGTGATGATGCTCATTGGCAATCATGGCCTAATGTGTCACATTAGGTCCTCCCATCTTAGATGTATATTTTCCCCACTTTCTTCTCAATTTAGTGATGGAGCTATGTATATGAAATTGCTATTAGATAGGTTATCACTAAACTTGTGAGCACTACTAAAAATGATATGATGATCAAGGTTACAATGATGTGCATGAGCATATGAATGAAACCCTACTAAATGTGTAGATGAAAAAAACTATGCTATGGAAAAAAATGAAAAATATGTTGTTGTTGTTGTAAGCTACCAAACACTACTAACATCATAGTGTGCCCATCATAAAATTCTAATATATAAAATGAAACAAAGATCTTATCTAAGATGTAAAAACTCATTGTGTAAGTATCTCACTCTTACACCCAAAATATTTAATATCTAAGAATATTTTGACCTTCAAAATGATCAACATGCATACTCTTGTGACATTTCACAATAAATAAAAGTTATTATTTTACACACCATTCTAAAAAAAACAAATGTCTAGAAGAAAACAAATGTCAAAAATATTCAAATAAATTTAAAACAGACTGCTCAAAATTGAGCGCCTAAAAATATAATTATCCATCCCATAATTTAATACATTTTGCTCAAATTGAGCGTGTTGTTGAACATATTTTACCATGATATAATTTCCACCAAAAAAACAAAGGCCAGAACAATAGTTTTGCGCAGCAATAATGATCTCCAATCATCCTTGGAATATATGGAAACAGAAGGTCACACTGGATCAATCTTTAGGATATCTAGATCGATTCTCATTCTTAAAATCAATTGAACTCTAATGCCTTAGATGTATATTTATTCGTTTTCAAACAAATTTGTTCTACGTTTTCATAGGAAATTCAACAGTTATTCACGAACAGTTAAGGTTTCAAGGTTAAATTTTGATACAGCAGATGGAGGAGGATCTCTTCAATAGCTCGCCCCACAAAACATCAATTTGTTTGATGCCTATTTACGTATCTCCCCTGATCTTGATCTTTCGAAGCTCCACCATGAAGAACAAGGGTATTACTTCGGAAATCTCGGCATCAATCGAAAAATTCCCCTTTAGCCCCTGCTCAGGTCTCTGTAACTTTATCTTGCAATCCCCATATTTCTTGACTCTAAATCTCAATATTTTGGAAATCTCCTCACAACTTTGATATTATGCTTTACGATGGCTGACTCAATGTGAACCATAATTCTTTCTTTAGGGTTTTGTCCTCGAATAACCTAAGAGGTTTAATGCAGGGGAAAGAGCGATAATGTCGAACGCGTTGAAGCGGGCCATCTTTGGAATAAAGAACGCTGAATCGACATTAGTAAGGAGGCTGACATCGACATCACAGTCAGGTTGCAGGGGTTCAAAGCCCTCACAAAACCTGGGGACCTCCATTAGCTCGGTGAGGGTTATCCTCGTCTCAAGGTTGGGATCCAAGAACTGGAGAATGAGTTGTCAGATGTCAGAGGAAAACAAGGCCATCAAATTCGCATCATGGAATGGCAAGAAACCCACCAGGAGAATGAAAAGTATGACCCCGCAAGACCAAATGTCAGCCTTGGCACCATCATAGCCCTCCTTTTGGTATCTATTTGAGAAAATATTGAACATTATACTAAAATTCTTGAGTATGTAAATTGTTGACAGGACTATATAAAAGCAATGGATACCTAATGGTCTCTTGCAATGGAGGCCTAGATCAAAATAGGTTTTCTCCCCTTTTGTCTATCTTAGGAATGAACATCTAAAAATACAACAAGAACAAGCCCAACAACACATACTCCTACACCAATAAACTGTTTGATTTTGTATATTATCTTCAAGAATATCCATGTAAGGAACAAGACACAAGGAATTGTCCAGCAGTCCAACAACATGACACTTGTTATTGATGTATAATCATATTCCCTCACCACGACATAGTTAGCTTCAACATCCACGAAATCCAATAAAACATAGTAGTACCACTGAGCCCGAAGCCATCTCCTGCGACATATTGATTGACTTCCAAACACAATTGACAGAAGAAGATAATTCAAGAAGGATTGTGAGGTTAGTACAACAATTCCTCTGCGGGTAAGCTCATTTGAGGAGAATCCAGTGGATGATATGAGTAGAGAAGCCACCTAACCCAGAAGAAGGGATATCAATGTCTTCTTGGAGCATATTTTTTTGAAATTTAGAGCATATAATGGAAGATTTGAGCTGCAATATGCAAGTTGGTTTATCTCCACCTTTTAGAATTTTACACGATTGTCCTTTAGCTAGGGCCTTGATTATGGTTCTCCAAACTCTATAATTATTTACTTCATGTTGTCACTGTGTTTGTTAAATTTTCTTGTGTGATTGTTTTGTGATATATTATCATTTGATTAAGGTCAATCTTTTTCTCATTTTAGATATGTGACATGGTTAAAATTATCTCAATGTGACTGTGGTTATCCCAAAGCTGGACAAGGCTTCATTTTGGTCAATATTTTTCTCATGTTAGATATGTGACATGGTTACAATTATCTCAATGTGATTGTGGTTGTCCCAAAGCTGGACAAGGCTTCGCTTTGGGCAGATCCTAGGTATTTAACTTCAGTATTCCTCCTATCTGTTAACATATCTTCAGTATGTTTTATTGATTCATTTGAGCATTGGGTATTGTTGGCATTAATTACTTGTGGGGGTGGTTTATCCTTCATGTTTTCTTTTGCAAAAATTAATCTTTAATTCTATGTGAACAGTGAATTTGAAGACATTTTTGATGTGGATCAGTTTATCATGTCTCTCATAGGCAAGTTTCAGATAGTAAAGAGGCTTCCTTCAAAGCTGAAGGCAAAGGCATAAGATGGGAGGCAAAGGCAAAAGATGAGGCATCCTTCACCATGCCTCCTGTGAGCTAGCCAAACATGTCCTATTACCTGCATCAAGTTGAGTATCGAAGGCTATCATTTAATGCTTTGGGCTCTGCACAGAAATATACTAACAAAGTTTCCTGCCATGATACAAATCATTCCCCTTATAATAAAGCACAAAGTTTTTCATTTGAATAAGGCATATTCACATCTAGCAAATGATAACCTTCCACTTGAGGTCTAAAATCTATGATAGCCTTCCACTTGAGGTTTAAAAGCTATGTTGTCATGTGAATTACAACAGTCTTCTTTTCACTTCAAAAATTGATGAATTGGGTCATTTTGTTTTAAATATTGCAACAACATGGTCCTTTTGTGGCTCTTCATCTTTGTTATGAAATGGATATATTGGTTTTTTTCTGGTTGCACTCTTCGTTGTACCGATGAATAAGTTTAGGAACTCAACAGACTGAGGTATATTACATGTTTGGAAATCATAATATTTTCCTGGTCAAGTCAAAATATTTATTGTTAACAATGTTGATCCTATTATCTTGTTGTATTTCTTTCACAGGCATGCCTACCCTTGGTGGAAGGAGGTCATAATTTCTTAAATTAAGAGGAAGGATGAACTGTGTCCTATAACACCAAAGAAGACTCCATTACTATTGAAGCTTTTGATTTTGATAGAAATATTCAGATATATATTGTTGCTGAAAAAATCTATGGGGGAGAAAGAAGGATTTCTGCCCTCTATTCAACTTATCCAAATATTGTAAGTTGATCTATTCTCTCACTTCAACTCATTTTCCTTTGAATTTGGATTTTCTTATGTCATGCACTCATGCTGATCAACAAAAACATGAAGGTGAGGAAGGAGACTCTTCTTAGTCCTATGGATTTAAAGCCATTCCAAAATCATTCATCTAAAATGGTTGCACTAGATTACATGGTGTCTTTGGCCAGTGATGTGTTTATTCCTACATATGATGACAACATGGAAAAAGTTATGTAAAGGCATTGCAGGTAATCTTATATTGTTTTTCGTATATCTGGCAGAGAAGATATAGTGGTTACTTGGTGGTACGAGTTGCAGTGGTAACAAATTTAGCTTTCTTAGAACAGACCTTTGTAAGTAACATTAAGAAGCCTTGGGAACCATGTCACAAGTATTATTAGTAATTTTCCAATCAGTTGTCTACATTATTTATTATATGTTGCCTTTTTCTTTCTCGATTTTGTTGGATACTTTCTTGATTGAGTTTCAGTTCAATGTGACTTGTGGAAACGATTTGGATGCATTAATATTGTTATCCTAGTGATGCATCAACATTTCAGAATTATTGTTATATTAATATTTTAGAATAAAGATCCCTAGTTGTGAAATCCTTAAATGAACCTCTTAGAAGCCCATTTCTAATCAACCCTGAAGGGCCTCAATTTTAACTTAAAAAGTCACTCTGAGTTGGAATTATTTTTTGAAGTGTGACAAATGCCTTGGATATTGATGAGGGCTCTCTTAGAAAGCCTTTGAGTCTCCATCTCAAAAATCCTTGGAAGAAAAGTTGCATGGTATTGGGAGAGGGGTACATGCTAGAAAAATGATCCCTGCCTCATCCCCCATCAAAAAAGTAAAAAGACAAAAAAAAATGAAATAGGGAAATAATATTTGTCAGACTATCTATAAATATAGAATAACACAAGAAGAAATGATAATTGAGTCAGAAAATTTAAATGTAGCCTCCAATAATATCCATGTTGTCCAAAATGCACATAGCATGCTTGTTGTAGCTATAGACAACACTTTTGCCTAAAAGTTATTGAAGAAAATGTGAACAAATGAAGTGTGGAACAATGTTGTTGCTCACAATTGTCTTTTGGTTGTGACTACAAACCCAGATCACAATTCTTCACACACAATATAAGTGCTTCTTGCTTGTGTAGGAGATACTTTTGCTTAAATAGTCTAGAAGAAAGTGTGAGGAAATAATAAGTGGTAAATTGTATTTAGAACAAAGACAGGGTGGAAGGGTTTTCTAGAAGCTTATTCAATGTAAAATTAGCGTCAAATTTATGTCAGTGCCAATTTAAAGCACTTGGGCAGGTTCCTATGGTCAATTTCCTTGTTAAAACACAGTTAAACCATATTAAGACGTGCCCATTTTTCCTTGAAATGCCACTTGCCATTTTAGATGGCATTTCAGAATTGTGAAAAATTATTTGAAATGTTTTATGGCATTTCAAATTTAAATTCTTGAGATTTTTGCTAACAACTGAAAAAGGTTATAGTCATCCTTATATCTAGGGAATTCCTTGAAAACTCCAATCATATATTAATATTAAATTACCCTTGTATCCCTTAGGCATGGAGCACTTTACTTCTTATTGACACTTTGACCTTGGAGAATATGATAGCTACCTTGTATCCCTTAAAGCTTGGGTATTCTTCTTCATGTTAACCAACTCCTCATAAAAAGGATCTCAAGTGCAAGCTACAACTTCCTCAAAATGTGGCCACCTCCAAGCTCCAAAAGAGGTGCATTAAAGTAGTGATCCATGTGCACGAGCTGGAGTGCTCGTCTAATGTGGTCCTTTAGGATTTTTAACCAACCAACCTTCAAAAATAAGAAACATTCAAAAATGATTTATGCCTTTGCAACCTAATGAAAATGTTCTTTTCAAATTTGGGTATAGAAATTAGATCTGAACCAGTGCTTTGATATAACTGTTGGCTAAAAAAAATATCTCTGCAATATCATCATATCGAGGCAATGATAAGGTTTGCTTAACACCTCTGCATATTGTCACCAATATCCAAAGAAGGTAACTTCTTTAACTTTGTAAGTCATTTTTGTACGCTGTAAGCACCCCTAAAACACGATTATAGACCTGACAGGGGTCACAAGTTACAACCCTTCTAAAAAAGGGGTTTTCCCTATTACTATATGTTGGCTTGGTTAATATCTCATAGAATTCATTTGCCATATGCTAGATGATAAAATAGGAGTGATGGCATAAACTAGAAATTTGTACCGTGTGTAAAGGTCCATTGGATCCACTTTTGTATATGCTCTTGCTGATGTGAAATAGATGCCAAAAGAAGGTACAAAGTGAACAATTTCTAATAAACTGTATCCATGTGGACATATTGCACATCATTATAAAAGCTACAAAAATAAGGTCATCTCAGAAACAAATATTGGAAATTATTTCAGTCCAACAATCATTCTACAAATGATCTACCCCCCCCGCCCCCCACCCCCAGCTAGTGATATTCCTTAGTCAAGATTTATGGAGTAAGGTAAAACATAACTTCCTTAAGTGGTAGTCATGCCCACTTGCACACCCAATCATATAATAGTCGAGCCTAAAATCAAATATGGAAATTTTTGGATGGAATCCTGAGAAGAGGATGGTATAAGTGATGTAATTATGTACAGAAAGTTGAACTGGTGCACTGACTTCCATATTCTAGTGCTTCTTATACCCTAAAGCCTAGAAAATGGGACATCCCTTGCAAAGATGGAAAAATTATTGGTGTGAAGACCTCAAAACCCTTAAGCTTCACACATTAAATTATCCAGAGTAATGTAGATATATCGGTATTTCCAATGCCTCGGAGATAATCGTATGTTGTCTTGTAGTTGAATACAATGCTTCCTTGTGCGTCCTATTTGCATCTTTTATTTGCATAAAGAGGGACTCTTTTACTTCTTCTCTCTGCTGGTTATTTCTCCACGCAGTAAACAATTCACTTACTGTTGGTAATATACAAGAAAATGAGACTCAACACCCGTGCCAATAACATGTTGGGAACAATTTTTTTGGTGCCCACCTCTGCTTTTTGTTGAAATGTAACATTTTCTTAATTCTTACATTCAAGTGGAGAATGTCTAAATCTAGAAAGGTGCGAAAGGTTGAACTCATTGTGACAATGAAGGAAGAGATGAATCGAGACCAAACAATTGGTTAATAATTGTCATTCTAAACTTGATCAATGACTACTCGTGCATAAATAGTGAGGTATTATTTAGTGACAACCATCAAATTAAAATTCTCTTGGGCTGGTGCATTATTGACGATGATGGCATAAAAAATTTGACTTATAGGACCTATTTCATCAATAATTCTTGCCCCAAATTTCCATCCACAACCAAATACACAAAGACCAATTATATAATGCATGCCACAAACTGAATCATATTTTTAATTCGAGGAAATGGGAGGCTGAAACTTGGGCCTCCATGACCATTTTAGAGGGAACCAGTTAAAAATGGTTTCAATTATGGAGTCTCTATAAATGACGGTTAGGTGTCATTGGTTCACTTCAACCTCCACCTAGATGTTAAGCGATCTCCCACTCTCAACTTAAGCAACACCTTTGTAGACTCTACCTCCTTTGGCCCACCTCATTCTATGGATACACCCTAAGTGGTCATATCTTGAAGCTACTAGAAAGCCCCATTGAAGACAATCATGTGGCTATTTACATTGATAATGGCTCCACAATTATGAAATATGAAGCCCTAGCATGTCATGTGGACCAAGTAACTAAAACCCAAAATAGGCATTACATTTTTACTTTTTTTTGGTAACCTAGTATGTTTTGTTAAGTTCAATTTTTATTATGCCAGTAGGTTAAGCAATATACCTATGGAATTCTAAGAAGCAAATATAGGTAGGCCTCCATAGTATTTTGATTGGTTCATCCTTAACTAGGGATTCCAGGTTATGCTTGCCCAAGACTATATATTTTTAGTAAACTTAATGATCCGGATTTAAAGAATGCAATAAAATACAGAGATAACCATATACACAAAGATGCGGAGGAAATAATACTTCATTTCATTAATGGAAAATACTGAAATATGCTTACAACCAGAAATGGAAATAAACCAGCTAGGGCGATGGTAGCTTATCTCTGAGAAGAGATGTGTGGCTACATGCCTCTGAACTGTGTTACAATGAGGCTCGAAGGCCTATTTATTGTTGAGAAACAATGGAAAACCCTTCACATTCCAAAACTTAACCTTAGAAGATGAAACGCCAAATTGTGGGCCCCGTTTTTGGGTAAGTTGGTACATCAACTTCCCAAGGTCGCGAATTGGCCATATTATCTCCGTTTGACGCACATGATAGCCCGTTGGAAAGATCTCTCCGAGGACTACGACAAAAAAGACAATTTTTAGACAACAAAAATAATGGCGGTGGATTTCCCAAAAAACATCGTTTAGGGCCTCAAAACAGCTCCGGAAGTTTAGGACCCGAAAAACTACTAAAAATAGTAAATTGTGTTATAATTAAGGAAACTGAAAAGATTGAAAGGGACAGTTGTGGGGGTCCAAATGGGATAGGTGGTTGGCCACCAACATCCACCTAGATCACTTAATTTGCATCGTATGAACACAACTTTTTTAATATAAGCTCTATTGACCCCCACCCCTCTCACCTTCAAAAAAACATTAAAAAAATAACTAACCTAGGAAAACTTGAAATTTACAATATCCCTTAACAATGAATAGGGATAGTTTTTTTTTTTGTTTCTGTTGGGGGGTTAGGGTTTAGGTTTAGGGTATTGAACAATGCCCTTAACTAATACAAACTACACCCAACACATTATATGGACTACAAGCTTGCTTGGTTAACCATGAGTTTCCAACAATGACAACTTCAAGTAAAGGTCAATATATACTTCAAAGGAATCTAGAAGTAATGGAATGTAACAATTGCTATAGTTACTACCTAGAAACAATTGCAAAAAGGATTCCAATCAAGTCAAAATGTTTACATCATATTACTTCATATTCAAGAGTTGGATATTCTATGAATGCATCCAGATAAAACCTTTATGTTGTCATTGTTACTCTGTTTTATTCATTTGTAACGGTGAGTGCCAAATTTCTTTTTAACCTAGAGATATAATTTTTTTGTAAATGATTGTGTGTGTGATCCTAAGCACAATTGTAATTTTATTTTTGTTTGTTTTTATCTCTATTGGGCAAGCAATGTGCCGAAATAATCATAATACAATTTGTGCTTCAATTTATTTACGCCAAACACTTTATCAACAAACTCTATTATTGTCTCTTAGTGAATGGATTGATTCCAAGATGAATTTTCTCAACAAGCATTTTTTAATGGTAGCAATGGCGTAGTTTTCATTGAATTTTTGCAGTATGCAATGTCAGTGGCAATATGTAATTCACAATAAGAGCATAAGATGGTAGGTTCTGTAACATAAGCAACTACAAAGCTTATATGCAATCATATTTTGTAATAATTTTTCATAACCACTATTTTGGTAACATTATTAAAAACTTGAAACTTTGCAACAATTTTTTGTATGATCCATAGAACACCAAACTAATTTTGATAGGTCCGGAGGCAAGTATTTTCCATCATTTTGTACTTGACACTAAATCAAGCATCAAGTAAGTATTACTCATAGCAATGATGGTGTATGATACATAGTAGAAATCATTTTTGACAATAATTCCTAACTATCATTCCCTTATCAACCAACCTTTCACCTTCCTCCATCTTTCCTGTGAATGCCCCATAAGTAGCACAACTCAAAAACAAACCCCTATTCAAAATTTATTTCAATTGTATTTTTGCATCCTGAATTTCGCTGGCCTTGAAAAGGTCATAGATCATATAAAAACATATGAATGCAAAAAATAATCTTTAAGAGAAATATTCCATCACATTATTAGAATGAAATTTCCTCTGGCAGATCTAGAAACCTTCCTAACATGAAATTTGTGTACTTGGACTTCAAATAATCTATTGCAGTTTTTTGTGGCTTTTTTCCTTTACTTGATGGCAATTTCCCCGAAAGAGTTGCTTCCACCAATTTCAAGATCTCCTGACCTGATAGATACTTCTCCTCGACATTGGCATTGGTGAGAAAGGAAGAAATATTATTTTTGTTAACTAAGAGGAAAGCTCCTTGGTAACTATGATAGGACCAAGAGACAATGGGCCTGACTCATACGGAAATACAAAGTTTCCATTTTGCTATCCAACCAAAAAGTGATGGGAAACTTGACCAGGTGTGAGGGCGTTGGCTTGAATATGTCATTTTATATTTTTTAAGTGCTTTATGTAGCTAAGTGACCCTTATTCTTAGGCCTATCTATACTAATAGAGATTGGATGCAAAACTTTAGGATTCCCCTTGGTTCATTCAGAGTGGGCTCCCACTAGCTTTGGTTTGAGATAGCTCATGGCATCACACACCTCAAAGGGAATTTTCAGCAATGTGACTTACAAGAGATCAAGTTGGGGGAGCACATTGTCTTCAATTGTTCCATATAGTATGAGATAACACTGTTACATATTTATTAGATTTATTATTGACTGATAGCACTTCTTGTTTGGTTGTTTTGTCATGACTCACATATTATTCATCAAATTGAACGTTTTTTTTGTTGCTTAGAGTCTATAGCTGAGGGACCAAGCACTATGCATTTCCTAGCTTTCCATTTCAAATCTTAAAAGACAAAAACAATATCATTTTGCAAATATGTTTTTTTAGCATTTGAAGGACAAGTTTGTAGGCTTATCATGGATTCCTCGCTTATGTTGGAGGAGATCTAGCCTTAGGTGAGAAGGATGATCACCAAGGTGATAATGGGTGATGTTATCAAGTAACTTTTGGGTTTAAGTTGATAATTGAATCTACATTTTGAAGCACAAATTTTAGAGGTAGAAATGAAGTGATTTTCTCCTTGGATTAATGGAATGAGTCTAAGCACTTATTCAATTTCTTAACAAACCATCATTTTAATAATGTTATGGTTCTTTTTCTTTTGAGAAAGAAGCTGCCACAAGACATTTGAAAGCTTTTGTGGCTACCTCAAACACTGGATCAAAGGACGAAAGGGAGCCACCCCTACTTAGGGAAGTCATGGCTACCTCTAAGAATATAGAAATTGAGAGTGAAAACCTAGTTGTGCAAGATGTCGTCTCTATTAATTGTAGGATTTGAACAATCAAATCTATCTTTGACATCATATTTAGCTTTGGACAATTTGCATTCTTAATGTAGGTGTTTTTTTGTAAACTAACAACCTGAAGTAATTTCTATTAATTGGGACATTGCTACCTTCTATAAGTTAAAACATTCTTTCAATTATTATAGCATTCAATTTTACCATTTAGAAAGACATGACAATTACATTTGTGTCAATTGTGCCATTTTCCTGAATGCATATATTTGCAATATTTTGCAGTTTTCATCTGTAGTGTGCTCTTCCACATAGGCTCACTTGAGAATGGATCAAATTGCTAGTTCTACAATTTGAAATAAGCCATTTGGAAGGATATGAAAATAATAATTGGTTTTATATGTGAGAACCATTGCAGCAAAACATTTTGTTCTTGTTTCTATTTGGAGCCTTTTCTTTGTAATATTGTATACATTTAATCAGACATTCATTTTAGTCAGGCTTCAACATGCCCCATAATTTTGATCATCAATAGTCACAAGGTTATCTACGTGGTAAAATTTCATGCTGGTATGTTGTGATAAACACAATGCTTAACAACATTCTTCATGTTTTATAGTGATAAAAAAACTTTTGTAATGTTTTTTGTGAAATGGATTACACTTTAACTTTTCTTACATTATATATTGTAAATTTGACAGGTTGAGCTTCAATATATCCATGATTATGAGAGGGTCAGTACAAGAATTGTCTTGACACCATCTCCTATAACACATTTCTCAGGAGTAATTGGAAACGAAAACCTTGTTGTAGGGGGTGAAGTTGCTTTCTACATTGCATCAGGAAACTTCTTGAAATATGATGAAGGCTTGGGTATTTCAAAGCTTGATTTTGTTTCTTCTTTGACCTTGTAATACTTGGTCCTTGCCATTCTTGTAAACTAAAATAGAGAATTTTAGTGGGTTTTTTGGTAAAATTTAGGGGCAATTGCAAACTTTTTTATGAAGCATTTCATAGAAATTTTTTTGGTGTCATACTCAAAGTGGCTCATGCTTTGCAAAACTGGTAAGGGTGATACCTAGAATGCATCTTACTTGCACATTGTTAGTCCTCTAAAAAAGACTATTGTTGGAGCAAAGATATCACATAGCTTTTCAAGGAACAAGAAAATGTTCACCATAGGCACTCAACATGCTTTGGACCCACCAACAACAATTAAGGGGTGCCTCAATAATTATGGAACAACAACTGCACTACTTTAGCATGAGTAGAGGCCTACAAGTTGTGTTACTCTTTCTGGTGAGGTGGACACCAAAGCATTTCACAACCATGCGAAGGTGGTATTAGCTCTGGTTTTGTAGACTTGAAGGATATGTCATGGATATGCACTATTTCGTATAGATTTAAGCGAATGTTTGTGCCAAAATTTAATTGGAATTTTTGAGTTTTTCCTTTCAGAATAATTATTTCAGTTCATGTGTTTTCTTTTGAGGCACAAAGCAGCTCAACACCTTGACTTAATTAGCAATGTAGTTTTGTGAAGTCAATTGTTGTAAATTTTAAAATGCATATGCTCTTGAAAATGGGTGTTGCCAAACATGATTGGTCAGAGCTTCAATCTGGTTGAAAAGTTGTGAAAACATTTTGGTTTTAGGTAATGGTAAGATTATTAACTAAGCTCTTTAGTGTTTGATATGGATGGGTTTTTGTTCAGGCCCTTCATTTCATATTGTTTCAACATTTGGATGAGGGCTTAGACCTTCCCATTTTTATTGAATTAATAATTTGAGGGTGTGTTGGCTTGCCCAAATTTTTCGTGGACATCAGTGCTCAAACTTCAATTGATCAAATCAGTTGCCTTTTTCTGCAAGAAAAGGAGCTGGCATTATTGTGTGTGTAACATATTCATTTTTAACCAATAATAAATTTTTGTTGGTACTGATATTAACACCATAGTTGATATTTCTACTTTATTTCCATCTGATATTTAAAGTTGATTTAATGTACTTTTACATAGGTGTATTCAAGTGCCATATAAAAGACTGAAGAAACATTTTTTTTTAGTCATACGAGGCCGCACAAGCCATGCATGACTTGACATCTACAATAGCAAAGGTATTTTTCCATCCAGTTCAGGATCTTGTGATATTCTTTTTTCCAATTGAAAAATGGAAATTTGTTAATGAAGTGGGCTCTACCTTTTCTTAGAGGCCATGGCCAAGGGTTAAATTCATCCAATATTGCACCTTCCTCGTCTATTGAGATATGCCATAACCATGGGCCATCAAGGTTTCTAAGACTTCCACTGACTTTTGGATGGGGTAGATAACTTCGTTGGCCACATTAAATTCATCGAATACTTTCATATTTCCTCACTTGTTGAGACAGACCACAACCACGGGCCATCAAAGTTGTTAATACTTCCACCCACTTTTGGATGAGGTAGATAACTTCGTTGGCAAGAGCTAACCAGCCTGCTATCGGTCCTTTAATGCGCTCGATAGCGGCCAGTCACCATACATATGCATGCTATGTGGCATCCGTAGATGTGACACGCTGACCCGCCGTCGATAGACAATATGGCAGATGCCCATACATTTAGAAACATACATACATCGTGGTGGATTTAACATGAACTGAGATGCAGTGAATGCTACCTCTAAACCATTGCACCTGGAATTTCAAATTTCAAGTTTGGGCGCAGAATTTCTGCAACGGGTTTTTGAATGGGGATGCAATAGATTTTTATTTCAAATTTCAAGTTTGCGCTCGGAGTTTCTGCAACAAGTTTTTGAATAGGGATGTAATGGATTTTTATTTCATTTTCCTCTTGGACTGATTGATGAACTCCGCCTCTCGCGCATCAGTGTCGCACCCTGAGCAGAAGGCGCTAGGGACAACCTCACCAACACCTTAACAATACATTAACTAGCCAACCAGCTGCACCACTCAGGGCTAACTTTCCCTTCCCACCCTTATCCACTCACCATTTCTATTTTCTTCTAAATATTGTATTGATTTGTTTCTCTCGTTGCTTTGTATTCCACCGTTCGGCAGGATAGGAAATTTACATTCCAGGTAGAATCTTCATACAGGCCGCAGATCTTGTGTCTTTTTTGAAACCAGGTGTAGACCCTGTAGACGCGAGAGTTGTTGTTCAGTGTTTAGATAGAGTGAGAGAAGCATATTGGGTGGTATCCAATTCCTTTGAAGTGTTAGAAGGCCATGTAGTGGAGGCTTTGTCAAAGAAATTGCAGGTTTGTTACACTGAAATTTGTCACCATGACTATCTGCAGTTAATATGGCTCCATCAATAGTCATATTATCCTCCTTTTCAAACCTTATACCTCTGCTCTCCATGTCAAACTTCAAAAAAGAGAGAAAGTCATTAAAAATCATGTTTATCTCTGGGTACGTAGGTTCTCTCTACCTTACCTGCGTGTACGCATCCCAAGCTCATTGTACCTATGTACTTGTACGCTCTGTAAGTCAAGGGATGGGTGCGTACTCCTCTAAAGGTCAAAAGGCGCGAGTTTCATCTTAAAAAAGTTACTTGTAGTCACTTGTAGAGCATTCTAGAAGATTGTTTGACGTGTATTGAGCGCCTCCAGATGGTTCATGCATCCCTATGATAGAGGAACTTATCCCATCAAGAGTGGAGCTACCCCATCCAAAAGAGGGAGTATCCCATTGATGTTGGAACTGAATAACTTCCTCTATAACACTATAAATACAGGCATTGGGCCAAGGGAGGGGAGGTTGAAAGCTGAACATTCCAAAGGGTAGATGCTGCTGGAATTAGGACTTCCATTGTAAGCTTGTGAGGAGAGATTACCATCCTTTCTTGTTTCATTGGGAAGTGGGTGAGCTTGTCAAAGTAGAGGAAAATTCTTGCTGGACCCTGGGAGGAACTTGCACAACACCAAGGCTCAGGTTGTAATGGTTTCTTTTTTGTTTCCTTAATACAAATAAGTCCATTCTTCTCAATGATTTGTTGTTAATGAATTGTTTCATATACTCT
The DNA here is from genome assembly GCA_000404065.3 of Pinus taeda. Lineage (NCBI taxonomy): Eukaryota > Viridiplantae > Streptophyta > Pinopsida > Pinales > Pinaceae > Pinus > Pinus taeda. The sequence continues at coordinate 127,110 of APFE031168311.1, read as the reverse complement.
TTGGTCTATATGTTGAATATGCTTTGTTTTATGGAATATTCAGGTGTTATGTAATCGTTTGATTGTTAGTGTATGCAGGTTTCAAAGTGAAGGAGGAGCTCATCTGGATCAACGAAGCTAGGCTGCTACAACAAGCGTTGGACCTAATGTAAGATCGAAAAACACTTGGTTTCTCATAGGATAGTGTATATTTAGAGAAGGATTGCTCTTACTTGTTTTGTTTGTCACTAGAGAGTCTTAGACTCCTAGGGAGGTTAGTTTTGTCCGCAAAAATAACTCTTTCCGCATGAAAAATTGGCGACTCCACTGGGGATTCCATGGATTTGATTGATTTCTCTTTTGATTGATACTTTGATTTGAGAAACTCTAATTTCTTTCTAGTTTTTGACTGATTGACTGTGAATTTGGGTGGAATAGCTTAGGGCTGAGTTAGTTTTTATTTTTCTTGATTTTGAGAGAAGTACGCACCATCTGAGTTAAGTAAAGTGCGTACTAGTATGCACTTTTTCTTTGTACATAGAGCGTGGCCGCACCTGTGCCAACAGGCTGCCTGCGTACCCCTGTAATGAGCTTGGGATGCGTACACGCAGGCAAGGTAGAGAGAACCTGCGTACCCAGAGATAAACATGATTTTTAATGACTTTCCCTCTTTTTTTAAGTTTGACATGGAGAGAAGAGGTATAAGGCTTGAAAAGGAGGATAATATGACTATTGATGGAGCCATATTAACTGCAGATAGTCATGGTGACAAATTTCAGTGTAACAGATTGCCCCCTAAAGTGCGAAGGCTGTAATAGATAAGGGTTTTATATCATCTAGGAAGGGTGAAGTACTTTATCATTTCAAGGATTATCTCGTGGAGAGCCTGGTCAGAACCTGCAATTTTCAACACAAAATAGATGTATAAGATTATATCATCGCTGAGGTAGGCATT